>RJWM01000894.1:0-181004 GCA_004363535.1 Dasyprocta punctata | reverse complement strand
ACAAACAGACCAATGGTAGATATCTTAGTTACTTTTCTCACTGCTTAGACAAAGTACTCAACACCCAAAGTTAAATGAAGAAAGGTTTATTTAGCTCACAGTTTGTGGAGATTTCAGTCCATAGTTGGCTGGCTCCAAGGCAGGATGGGGCAGCAGAGGGACAAGAGCTGATGGCAAGCAGAAGACAGCAAAGCATCAAAGGATGACCACTACTATTTCTATCCCTTATATCTTATCCAGGCTACTTAGGGCAGGTAACATGCACCCTTTAATCCTAGTGCCCTTAATCCTAGTGTGGCACCATGAATCAATCCCAGCATCACACAGTCTAGATCCAACCACCTCTGAAAAGGCCCCAGTATGACTGCATAAGGGTTTGGGAGGACATCTGGACTCAAGCCATGACAGTCAGCAAGAGAGAGAAAACTGTCTTAGGCAAGTCAAGCAATATCTCTAGAAGGAGGAGAGACAGTGGGGAGGGAGAAGTGAGAGCTGGTATAGTACCTAAGCAACCTTCTTACAAGGTATTTACTACCTACTGGCCAGGCAGGCTGCAGACAAGTGCTAGGGAACGCTAAAGTAAATGTAGCATGGCCCACCAAAAAGCATGCACTTTGAAGTCCAAAGTTCTCAGATTCTGAAGCTCACTTTTATTCGTACCAGCTAGGACAAGCTGATCAAATAATCTTTTTAGTGGCCACTTCTACCTTTGAAAATAGCCTTCACAATACCATAATATCCTGGAGGATAAAGTAATATTTTTTTGCTCCATAAATGTTTTCCTAAGTGGTCCTCAATAAGTAATACCTTTCATTTTTCTTGATTTAAAAAAAAAGATGATGAGTACAAACAGAAAACCAGCTCCAGCTGGAAACCTTATTTGACGAATGCTTCAAAACTGGGTCTCAGGGTCAGGGATATAGCTCAGCAGTATAAGCACCTGCCTAGTAAACACAAGGTCTTGAGTTCAAGTCCTGACATAAACATAAATAAATAAATAAAACTGGGTCTCAGCACTTCTTAGGTGAATGGAGTATTTGTAGCTGCAGTCATCCTGCAAGTGAAACTGAGACTTCATTTTTGGACTCTTATGAGTCTAATACAAAATGTATAGAGTGTAACTAAAACATTTTTTTATCCTAAAGAGCCTCTTTGGAAGTATTTCTTTGTATGCAGGCATTAATTTAAAGTTTGAATATTATAGATAATATTAAGTGACTGTAGGTTTCAATATTTCAATCTAGGTGAATGACTTAATATAATTCAAACAACAAAAGCCTTTATAACTGACATCGCCTAGGTCAACTTGAAGAAAAAATGAAAACAGTGCATGACATTAGGAGTAAAGATAACATCCAATGGCAAAACAGATAGAACCCAGAGGCCAGTGATTCATTCACTCGTGCATTCAGCAAGTATTTATTGTCACCAATGAGCCAAGCACTCTTCCAGGCACTGGAGGAAGGAGCAGAGGAGACATACTCTCTCATGGAATTTGTAATCCGGGAAAGGAAATTGAGCAAATAGCAAAGCATGTTCCCAGGAATAGGTGCGTGAGCTAAATTAAGACGAATCAACTGATAGTCATCAGGCAAGGCTGGGGAGCAATGCAGGGGAGAATCGAGGATAGAAGGAAGCCCATTCGCAAAGACCACTTCGATGAACAGAACATCGAACATTAATGGGAACTGAAGGAAAACCTAAATGGCTGGAATAGAAGTGAAGGGGCAAACAGCTGAAAGCAGTGGAGACTGACAGTGCTCCGAGGTGATTTTCCTCCTAAATGTACTGAGAAAACATTTACAGTATTTTCGGGGGGCGCCACACTGAGACAGGTCTTGCTATGTAGTTCAGTCTGGTTTTGAACTCAAGGTGCTCCTCTTGCCTCAGCCTCCCAAGTGCTAGGATAACAGGTGTGCACCACCACACCTGGCTGGGTGTTTTAAACTGGAGGAATGTGGAGGAGTGATGAAGTCCACTCTTCCTCAGGTATAGAGAACAAACTGGAAGAGGAGAAGGAAAAGTTAGATGAGTTAAGAGGCTTTATTTTCTGATAACATTTGCCCTCAGGTAACTTAGCTTGAGAGAAAGGGATTGAGTATTCAGAAAATAAAATAAATAGGACATGAGTGGGTTGGATATGGGTACAAGTCAAAGGGTAGAGTAAAGGGCATGTACAATTGGATAAATAAGAAGACCATTCATTTAGGGAAAATTGAAAACAACATAATATAGCTAGGCATGATAGTGCATGTGTGTAATGCCAGTGCTCAGAGGGCTGAGGCAGGAGGATTGCCATGAGTTCGAAGTCAGCCTGGACTACACTGTGAGCTCAAGACCAGTCTGAACTACATAGTAATTCCCTGTCTCAAAAAAAAAAAAAAGATCATATTATATATGAAATAGGTAATATTTATTGCACACTTTTCAGGTAACAGGCATTACTCTAATTGTTTTATTCATAGTATAAAATTTCTTATACACAACAACTCTGTAATGTAGGTACAAGTGTTTTCCCTATCTTGCAGATGAGAAAGATTAAGAAACATATCAACCTTCATGCAGATAATAAGTAAAGGATCCAGGTTAAGTCTGGAGTGCACAAGTTTAATCCCAATACCATGCTGCTAGCATCTGACCCCACCCAACCAGAATGGCCCCACCTGCTGTGCCCCAGACTGCTTCTGCTCAGGCTGCTGATGAGTGGAACATCCTTCTCCTCCCTGCTCTTATTGCCTTCTCATAATCACTGCTAATGCTTGTAGGAGCTTCCTAATAGCCAAATTGCTATCAATCTTCAGGCCAAAAATCATTCCCAGCCCTGGATTGATCCCCTGCTCTGAACTGCAGTGATGACTCTCATAGGGGGCTGAAGAAGCCAGAGACACAGATTCCAATCTACATTCGGAAAGTTCAGGTGCACATCAAGGGCAAAACGGACTGTACAAGTATGCTCGGGCTGCCATAGCATATTTTTATCTTAGGCTACGTGGTTTCAATGATTTAAGTTTATTTTTCAAGGATTCTGCAGGTTGGAAGCTCATGATTTTTATGCCAGCTGTCAACATGGTTGGTTTCTGGTGAGGGCGCTCTTTCTGGCTTACAGATGGTTGGCCCTTTTTATAAGGTCAGCAGATTAGGGCCCCATTGTTTTCCTAAAAGTCCTATCTCCAAATCCACTGGGAACTGGAGATTCACTGTGTCAACTTAGGAGGGATACAACTGAATCCATGGTATAGATCCTGGGGTCTTCTCTAAGAAAAAGAATTAAAAGTTAGTCCAAATCAACTCAAGCGCCTCTGAGACTTCCATTTCTCCAAATTAATAACTCTCCCTCAGTGGTTGTTTTGTCATGTTTTGTCTCGCTTTGGCAGCGTGGGTAGTGTGCTTTGTCAGACTTTCTTTCAGCTGTAAATGGAAGGAGAGGGGCAGTGAGCTCGTGGGACCGAAGAGGGATTTGGAGAACACTTCTCGGTTCAGTGAGGTGACTGAAGGAAGCAGCGGCCGCCTCTGGTGAGAGTCTTGCCAACAGCTCTCTGCTTCCTTGGGAAACTCTAAACCCTTCGTCACAGTGATGGTCAGTGATGTCCACATCCAGCCCTGGAGGCTAAGAGGACTTGCTCAATATCCTCTGTACAATGCCTCCAGGAACTAGTAGAACTGGTTCAGAAGTGAGTTGGAGACCCCAAGAAAGCTGTTAATGATGCCTTTAGAAAAATCTGTGAGACTTGGATTCCTCATACTCTTTGATTCCTGGCTGGTGTAATCCAAGGACACCTGGATTCCATCACAATGACCTCACTCGGTTTGGCATGACTCTAATTTTATAGTGAAATGCAGACTAAAACATTCTTCCAGGACCTATATTAAACTCTTGCAGAAACCTCAAAGAGGCCCAAGTATTCTTACAATTTTTATAGTATGACTCTACATATATTCTTTGTGTTAGGATATACACAAGTTTGGCCAAATCCGAGGGGTTCTTAAGGGTGCAGTCTTTTCAGTTCTAATACTTGTACAATCCAAGCAAACCAAGACAGTTTGTCACCTGAAGTTAGCCACTACCTTAAAGAGGTAGAAGATTTTGATTAGGGCAAGATAAGAGAAAGTATTGTCCTTATGCCCCCAAACAGGGTACCTGGACCCAAAATTAATCCTCTATTCTGACTTCACTCAGAATCAGTCCTTCCTCCTTAGACCCCTGAAAGACAAACAAATGTCACTGTTTGAAATAGTTTGGAATTCAGAGCCCACATGTTATTCATAAAACTAGAAGGCTGGCCACAATTTGCTGAATTGCTTATGCTAGAAATTGCATTAAAATTACTACTGAGTTTGGGGTGCCCCCTTAAATTTTACACCTGAGGCAAAAGCTTCACTTAACTCACCCTGTTCTACCCTGCTGTCTTAGTTATTCTTTTGTCGCTGAGATACAATACCCAACACCCACGACTTAAAGGAGGAGAGATTTATTTTGGCTCATGTTTTTATCTATAGTTGGCTGACTGCAGGGCAGAAAGGCATGGCAGAGGGGCGTAGCAGAGGAAAAGCTGCTCAAATCATAGCGGCCAGGAAGCAGAGAACAAAGAGCAGGGGAGAGATAAATCATGCCAGCGGGTCACATCCCCAGGACCCACCTCTTCCGACCAACCTCACCTCCTAACACCACATTTAGTATAACACTCCCATGATTCAATCAGCCTTCAAAAGCCACATCTGTGAGCTCCTGAGGCTTTGGCAGGACATCTAGATATGAACCATAAACACTGCCAAAAGGCACCAGGCTCCTGGGGCTCCCTGGTGACTGGTCCTCAGCCTCCTGCAGTCCTGGCCTCCTCTCCTCCAAGAATATCAAACCTTCAATCAGACTAAACTGCCAGGTGTGCCCTGTGATTCCCAACTCCAGGAGAGCTTAACAATGACTGCCTTCTGCTCTGGGACCTTTACTGTGCTTATGTGAAAATCAAATGATGGTGATTTGACCCTTGGAAAATAAACATGCAGTTTGTGCTTTACCTTCCAGCAGAGGAGTATAATCTACTGCAGAAAACAACATGGTATAAGACAGCCCAGCTTTCCAAATCCAATGAGACCGTTGACATTAACAACTGTAATATGTTGGCCAGCTTAATTAACTTTAACGAACTGCAGTTCCATAAACTGTAAAATACAGATAATACCCACCACATAGAGTTGTTTATGAGGATTATATAAATTAACGTAAATAAAGTGCATGTTAGGGTGGCTGGCACAGAGGGAAATGATCCGAATGCTAATTCTCTTTTTCTCCTCCCCCTTCATACTTGGTCCCCTGACTGTTTCTTACCAAAACAATTTCTGAGGCTTTAATATTTGTGGATCTAGGGTTTTGTCTTAACAGCTACATTGGGCATATCTTCAAATGATTTGGAAAGAAAACAGTTACTTTCTCATTGTATTATTAGGTTCAAAGTATAATTTGTTTTGTATTCCCCTGAACTGGTTGATTTAGAAAGCAAATAATCTGGCTAATGGTGGCTAAATTCCAATAGGATTTCAAAAAAAAAAAAAAAAAATATATATATATATATATATATATATATAGAGAGAGAGAGAGAGAGAGAGAGAGAGAGAGAGAGAGCACAGCAGTTTTTTTCCCTTTAGGTGCCCTAGATGATATTACTACTGCACTTCAGATTTCTAAATAAAAGAAAGAGAGCTTGACAATGCACCTGTGCTCCACACATCCCATCAAGAGCAACCTTGGGAGAATTCCTCAGGCTCTGGGTGCCTCTGAGCTTGTTGTTTCCATAGCTTTCACTTCCATATTCATTTCTCTGTAAGTTAAAACCTTTCCATTGCTGTCATACAGGGAGAATAGAAATCATTCAAAAAGAATCTGAAGTTATTTTTCAACATACAACAGAAGCAACAGCTGATTTAGAAAGTGTTGACATACAGAAGAGGGAAAGAAGTTACAATGACTGGTTTTCTGACTACTGCTTTAGTCAGAGGATATGGGTAAAGGAGCAACCGATTCCTTTAACCTCTGGCTTTATGTTATAACAATCCTAAGGAACAGTAAGCCTCCAAACAGACTGCTCCGTATTATCTGTCAATAAGGTGTCCATTTCAGTGGGGTCACATTCAGAAACTCATTCTTCAGCTGTGATTCATTCCTCAATGAAGTGCTGTCATCTTTCCAGCAAGTTATGGAATATACCCTAAGGCCTGGTGCCATCAGGTGCATTTTAGAAAATTGCTATTTTAGATGAGCACCACTATGCCTATTTTAATTGATGAGGTTTGCATTAAGTCATCAAAAATAGATGTTTTACAGGAACCAGTGGCAGGAATGTTTGTATTCTATTTTTTCAAAGAGCTACAATATCATCAATCTTCAAATATTTTTTAGTGTCATCTATAAGAGATTCAGTTTTGTCCCCTGGCCTTGACTTAGCCTCAGAGATTGGAGAGAGAAGAGAGCTTAGAAATCTTCTAATTCAATATCTGTACAGACAATGAAAGTTTTAACAACCCAACCAAGACCAACAGTCCAAGGTGAAGAAGACTCAGAGTTAGAGCCCTGTTTCCTGGTTTCCAGAGCAGAGCTTGTCCCATCCACCATACTATATGATCATTGCCTTGGTTTCCCTAACTTCTCTGTCCACAAGTTTACTTATTTAGGAAGAAGGAGCCCATCACAGTGGGATAAAGTAGGGCCGCATGACAACTTCAAGTGGAAGCCTCAAAGAAATGAATTCTAATAAAATAGTGCAATGTAGAAACATTTGTTGAAATCCCTGACATGAAGGGAAGTTCCTGTCTTTTTTCCAGTCTTCTTTAAGAAAAAGAGAAGGAAAGAAAGAAAAAAATACATGCAAATTCTAAATGTCTTGAATTTCAGGAAAAATGCTCTATTAGTGAGTCAGACTTTCAAAATAATGGTAGCAAAGGAAGTGACTGCCAATGCGTGGGTGAGGGATTTTTAGAAGTTACATGAAAAAAAGCATTGCTCTGAGTGTACGGCCCTGAAACATTCTTCCTCCACTCTAGTAGGGGCTTCCTCGGATATTCAGGTGGCTGTGAACTGCCTCAAACTCATTTTGCTTCTTGCCTTCTTTCTCACATAGCCCAAGATGTTACTCAAGAACACTGTTGTTTTCTTTGAAAAGCCCATGAACCTTACTCAACATTGTTGTGACTTTGCCAAGTTCTTTCATTGGCTTGAAATGATATTTCTTGCCTTTTTATCCACCTGAAAAAAGTCTTTCAAACATTCAATGTAATACTCTATCTTTGAAAGCTTTACTGATCCACAGTTTCAAAATTATTAACTATACTTGCCATCGCATTTTTGTCATGTCCCTTATATAAATTAATTAAGTATACTTTGTTCTGTACAGTACTGGGTACAGTTCTTGGATAATACTTGGGTATCATCCCTGCTAGATTCAGATCTACTTGAAGCCTCAAAAAATACTTCTTCTTTGTATGGGCTGAAGAAATGTTAAGTGTCAGAAATTCCAGAATAATACACAAAGGAAGCTCTTGGCTTCTAAAAGACATCTAGTATCTATTAAAAAAAACAGTAGATACCAGGCAGGGACACAAGAATTTGGAAACAAGTAATTTATTTGGGAGGCAGAGAATGGTGAAATGAGATAGGAAAGGAAGGAAAATAGAAAATGGTACATCACTAATGAGTAAGCTTCAGTTCTGGGCAGCCAGGCCAAGTGCTGCTGAGGCCTGTCTGGAAAGACATGTAGAACATGCCTCAGATCACCCCAAAATGAGGATGGAGAGGTAAGCATCTTTCAACCCTCCTTGTTTCATTGAGAGTTGCAACTAGGACTAGGAATGTGAGATGAGAAGTGATTTCTGCCCATATGCAACTTATGTATTTCTTCTGAGTAGTCAGAGAGTCCTTCCTTAAGCAGAGACATAGGTGAGGGAAATATGCAGCTTTTGGCAGGTTTGACAACAAGCCAGCACCACAACTATCTAGCAGCTGGTCTTCAGGGTAGACCAGGAAGACAGGAGCTGAGCAGCAGCAGCTACAAGGCCTTCTTACCCAGTTACTGCTGAGGTGACCTAACCGGTTGAGTGGAAACAAACCTAGTTACTACAAAATGGAAATATTGAAAATGTACTGAGTTCGTGATTTTCTAAGGGAACAAAAGGGTTTTTCTTAGTTCATTCTTTCTTTATGATATCAAACCAAAAAACGTATACACTATAAATAATGTATATGAGATAGATCAGATCTGATTTTTGTGAACCACTGAATACAAAAGGATTTTATTTTTGTAAGTAAATTAGAGTATTCCAAGCTACTTCTCAAGAGTGTGTGTGTTGAAACTGCTTCTTGTCAAGAAGGTAATCTTTATTTCCTTTGAGAATTTTTTTCATTTAAGGGTTGTCACTTTCCTTGTCAAGACAAAGAATTGACACCCACAACTTAAAGGAACAGAGATTTATTTTGGTGCACAGCTACAGAGCATGGCAGGCAGGCCTCATGGCGGAATGGTTGAAAGGTATGGTGGAGGAAAGCAGCTCACGTGTGGCAGACAGGAAGTAGTGAGTAAAGGGAGGAGCCGGGTAAGGAGGTATTCCTTCCACTATACACTCCCGATGACTTACATCTTCAACCCAGACCTCACGTCCTACCACCAAGTCAGCAGTCATGCCCTATGATTTAATCACCTTCTACAAACCCTATCTTATGAGCACCTGAGGTCTTTGGAGGACATTTTCAATCCAAACAATAACATTTTGCCCCTTGCCACAAAAAGGTTCATGCATATTTCTTTACGCAAATGAATTTAGTTCATCTATACGAGTCACCAAAGTTTTAACAGTTCCAATGCTGTGAAAAAACTCAAGTTCAATTTCTCCTCTGAGACTCAAGGCAAATTCTTAGCAATGTACACTTGTGCAAATCAAGGAGAAAGTTAAACACTGCCAACATTCAGTGACATAGGGTAGACATTCCCATTCCAAAAGGGAGCAATGGAATAGAAAGGAACAAGACCAAAGCAAGAGCAAAACTCAGCAGGGTAAACATTAAATCTTGTACCTCTGTGTCAAGCCATGGTGAGATGAGAACTCCAAAGTGCTTGGGCAACCCCACTCTTAGAAGCATTTCCAGTTGTGGCCCTCATGATTTCTATCCTGGAGCTGCTCTGCTCCATGTGTGTGGCTTTCCTCAGACATTCTACATTACTGGCTTCTCAACTTCTTGGAGTCTCCATTTCACTTTCAGCTTCATTTTCCTAACTTCAAACACTGCTTTCTCCAGGATACACATGGCCTCCAAAGTCTCCTTCTGTAGTCTGGGTGGAAGTCTCCCTGACCCTACAGTTCTTGTGTTCTGCATACCTATACAACCAGGAACCACATGAATGACATTAAGTTCTGCTGCGATAACCAGATCCTGTAGGATCATGACTGCAGAGACATCTGAGTGCCTGGATGGCTGAGTACTATAAAACAATCCTTAAAAACCAATTCCTAAGCTAGGTGCCCTGGGGCTTTCTTCTCAAAGTCCTTTACTTTTGCAATATGAAACCTGAAAATGATGGGGTTTTGCTGATTCCTGAGGTGTCCTCAGTGCATCCTTCCTATTATCGTGATGCCCACTACTTGGTTTCTTTTTAATGCTAGTCTTTTCAGCAACCATACTGTTCTGGTCCAGGATTTTACAGATACCAGTATCGTAGGTATTTCCTTTGTAGTGAAACTAAAACTTTTTTTAAATGAACTTTTTGCTCCTGTTTTTCAGTGCATATCTCTCTAAAAACAGTAACCAGTAGCCACATTGTAGCTTAAACATGGGATGTCTTGAAATTTAAAGTGCCAGATTAATTAGTTCACTGTTCTTAATCTCAGTCTCCAAAAAGGCTCAGGACATGAGCAAAATATAGACAGATTTTCTGCCAGAATATAATACATGAGGTCTGGTGTCCTACTGCCAATGAAATCCACATCCTAGTTGAAACCTCCTGAGCTTTGCCTTTACCATAT
Organism: Dasyprocta punctata; assembly: GCA_004363535.1. Taxonomy (NCBI): domain Eukaryota; kingdom Metazoa; phylum Chordata; class Mammalia; order Rodentia; family Dasyproctidae; genus Dasyprocta; species Dasyprocta punctata. The sequence goes on along the minus strand of RJWM01000894.1, from coordinate 170,999 downwards.
GCTTTTTTATCTGTATTCTGGGCTTCAGAATTCCAACCAGAGTCTCACATTGTGATTGACTTACAATATTCTAGGGCTTGTCTAACCAGCATCTATATAACTTCCCAAATTCTTCCCTCAAACCAGTTCCAAAGGCTTCTGAACTACAGAGTTAGGTAATCACAGCAACAACTCCAGTCCCTGTACAGTCAGTCCCTGACTTACAAATGAGTTCCACTCCAGAACATCGAAGATTTGTTAATAAGTCTGACAGAGTGAGTCTTACACACCTTTGACACAAATGTATAATGTGTATACTGTTTGGCACTTCCTAGCAGTCCCTTCCACATCACCACTGCTTTTCCTCTTCCTTCCAGACATCCTGGGTGCTGACTGAACACTGTATACCAGTACACTGTTACACTCTGCAGTAAGCATACAGCAGTGCAACTGTGACAATGCCCTGCAGACATGTGAGCTACTTCTGCAATTTATTCATATCTATAGACATTCATGATGCGAGATCTGTTTGAATCTCTGAAAGTTCACAACTTGAATGTTCATAAGTCGGGGAACATCCAAAATGAACCAAAATCTGTCATAGGTTTATTTTGGCTCAGGTTACAGTCCACAGTCCTCTGGCTCCATGGAAAAAATACTGTGCCAAAAGCAGTTGGGAAAAGGAAAGTTGCTCATGTCATAGTGGCCAAGAGGAAGAGAGAGAAGCAAGGAGTCAGGCAGAGCTATACAGTTGAAGGTCATGCCCCTAGTGAACCACGTCTCTCAATAGACCCCCCCCACTTCGTAACGTCACATCAACTATATCACTTCTATGATTCAGTAACTGTCCAAAAGCCCTGCCTGTGATCACATGAGTCTTTGATGAAGATTCTTGATGCAATATAACAAAAATAACACATACTAATTATAGAAGGTTAGGAAATACACAAGAAAAAAATTTTAAAATAAAGTAAGTCTTTGGTACCACCAAATAGTTACACAAAAAATAAAGTGGAAGAATGTTGTTCATAGAATCTAAGCATGTACCTTAAAATTATCTTCTGTCCATTGTTTCATTTGTTAGATTATTGGTAAGTATGCTGTTATAAAGGATACACTTACTATCGATCATTGAAAAAACACTAAGTTTTTTAAACAGAATAAGAAGCTAGAAAAGAATTTTATTACTTATACTGAAGAAATGGAGAATCTTTATAGATATTATTTTCATTTCTTATTGATTTCCAGCTATTTCATGTTATAGTAATACAGCACAGCCTGACTACAATTAATACTTTGAATATGTGGAAACTTTATACTTGACATGATTTATTGCAATGTTTGTGATTTTTCTACAGATTTTCACAAAGATTTTGTAGTCATGGCTCTTTGAGGGATATGTATGTGTAACCTTTACACTAAAATCTTGACTCACTTTTAGGTGACATACAGCACCACTATATAGTCACTAACCAAAGACTTCGGTGATGTCTTATAATTATATTTGGTCCATTTTGATGCTCTAAAAAATCTCTCCTGTTGCATTTTGCTGCCTTTCTCATTACAGACTTGGAAGTGTAAACTTCTCTAAATATCACTCAAAGCACACTGAGTTCAAGATTTTGCCTTAAGTATAGTAGAATAGAGGAAATGTAAGTCCAGAAGATATGGATAGATATACATTGCCTTCAAGGGCAATACATACTATGGAGCACACACTGTCAGAAGGATCCTACTGAGAAAATGCACAATTGAAATTCAAGCACAAATTCACAAAAAGCATTCCTTAGAGCTCTTCCTAAGGCCAAGTAGAGGCTTCCTGAAGTCCTTATCCCCTCTTAATTTTTACAGTGAACCCAATAATGATAGTAATGAAGTTATGAATATAAAAGGAGACATTTAGTTCTAACATCTCATTATCATCGAAAATGCAGGACACAAAAATGGAGAAGCAATCTGTAACCAAAGCATGGAATCTAATAAAAGATTGCATTTTTTTTTTGGTAGTTAACATTCTCTGAAGACCTGAGAGCTTACAAATCAAGAAATATCCTGGTTACTGCAAGAAAAAATATTGAAGGTAATTTTTGAAGGAAATGAATTTGGATCCTAATGAGAGGCATCATTTGTGACACTACAAAGAGAGACTTGTAGGGACCATAAGTGGAGTGTGTGCAAGGCTCTCTAACGAAAAGCAAAATTCATTTCCTATAGACAGTTAACTAGTTCCTCTTCTTCCTTGGAGGCAAGTTGTTATAAAGTAACTTTGCTGGAGCTCTGACTATAAGCTTTTGTTAAAAGCTTATCACCACACAATTGAAAATTCTGTTATCTAGAGTACTTCAGCTGTCACTAAGGATCTTCAGTTTTTCAAATGCTCTATCACTGCCTTAATATTCAGATTTTTCCTCCTCTGACAAATGGTTCTTTTGTGTTCAGACAGAAAATCCACAAACAAAATTTTGGATAGTAATCTATAGTTAAATTGAGTACTTATGATATTCATTTTTGCCATACAGAGAGGTTCCTTTTCACGCAAGATAATGGTGGAGCGTGATAGAACATCGCTTCACAGTTTAGAAAGCTGAATTTTTGCTTGAAAGGAGTTGGTTGCAATGGACTACTAAGAAACACAAATGCCAAGAGAGTAATTTATACAGCAGAATAAATCCTTCATTTACTAATGTGAACTCAGAGTTATACTGTCAGTTTGCACGAAAATTTGTTATGTGCATATAAAGAACTCAAAACATCAGTCCTCCCAGACTTAAAGACCCAATCCAAAAATGGGCATCTGAGATGAATACACATATCTCAGATGAAGAAATACAAATAGCAAATAAATACGTGAAAAAATGTTCAACATCACTGATCATTTGAGAGATGCAAATTAAAACAAAACTGAGATTCTACCTCACCCCGGAAAGAATGGTTAGTATCAAGAAAGCAAACAATAACAAATGCTGCAGGGGCTGTGGGGAAAAAGGGACCCTTCACTGTTGGCAAGAATGCAGACTGGTGCAACTACTGTGGAAATCAGTGTGGAGATTCCTCAAAAAACTAGGATTGGAGATCCCATTCAACTCAGCTAATTCTCTTCTGGGTATCTTCCCAATAGAATTAAAAATATCATACCACAGAGATATATCTGCACCCATGTTTATAGTAGCACAGTTCATAATAGCCAGATCTTGGAAACAACCTAAATGCCTATTGACTGAGGAATGCATAAAAAAGATGTGGTATTTTTATACAATGGAGTACTACTCAGCCATAAAGAACAATAAACTGGAAACTTTTATAGGTGAATGGATGTGCCTTGAGAACATACTCATTAGTGAAATAAATAATACACATATGTATAAACATTGTATTATTTCATTATTGTGAGACACTGAAAGAAAAAACACATGTATATGTGCACACATATGTATATAAAAATAGTTAAGATCACTATAGTACTGATTTCTCTGAGTTCACTGAAGAGAAAGATTTGTTCTGGTATTGTTCAGACAACTGAAGGCAGATGTCTTGTGCTCTGGGTGAGTGATTTAGGGATGAAAATGCACAGTGTATATACCAGTGTTACTCCCTGATTGATGTACTTTGAAATTCTGTTGCAAGTTTTTTTCTTCTTCTTTTTTCTTTCCATCTATGAATAAAATGGATTTGAAAAAAAAATAAACCCCATTGAATATTTTCATAACCAAAACAAAAAAAAAAGAAAAAAAAAGAGAGAGAAATAAAATTAGCTCTGCGCAGGCTTGGGAAAGTAAACATTGAATTTCTAATGTATGCATGTACACACATGGTGTAAAGACTTTGCCAAAATAGAAAAAAAAAATTTATTTCTCCGCAAGTAGATAATTTTTTTTTTTTTCGGTACCGGGGATTGAACTCACAACCTCACACCTGCCAGGCCAGGCGCTTAAGCCACTGAGCCAAACTCCTAGCCCTGGTTTTTTGAGGCAGGGTCACACTATGTAGCTCAGGTCAGCCTTGCACTCGCGTTGTAGCCCAAGCCGGCCTCGAACTCACAACGCTCCTCCTACTTCAGCCTCCCAAGTGCTGGGATTAAAGGTGTGTGCCACCACGCCAGGCTAAGTAGATAATTTTTTAACATCACAGGAGACAGAGAAACAGAGCAAAACTGGTTATGATAATGAATGCTAGAGGGACTGTGGGGAAGAAGGAACCCTTATCCACTGTTGGTAGGAGTGTAGACTGACGCAACCACTGTGAAAATCAGGGTAGAGATTCCTCAAAAAACTAGGATTAGAGGTTCCATTCCACCCAGCTATTCTCCTTCTGGGTATCTTCTGAAAATAATTAAAAACATCATACAACAGTGATATATGTGCACCCATGTTTGTAGCAGCAAAATTTGTGATAGTAAAATGTTGGAAACAACTCAAATGTCCATCAACCGAGGAATGGATAAAGAATATGTGATTGTTTTATATAATGGAGTACTACTCAATCATAAAGAAGGATAAACTGGAAACTTTTACAGGCAAACAGATGCAGCTCAAGACAATACTCATATGTGAGATAAATCAGACCCACATGTGTAAACATCATATTGTCTCACGAGTGTGAGAAACTGAACAAGTAAATATGATCCAAAATGCACAATACATATTATGAATTGAGAAGAAACAATTCAAAAGAAAAGAGAAAGGAAGAAGGGTAAAAAGAAAAAATATATTTATGCACAAGATAGTTAAGATAGTTACACAGCTAGTTTCTCTTAGTTCATTGAAAACAAAGGTTTGTACTAATATTGTTTGGACAAGATATCATGCCTCTATCTTATACTCTGAATAACTACTATGAACACAAAAATAAGCAACGTGTTAGTAGCTGTAACTCTCCTACTAAGCTGCTTTTGAAACTCTTTTATTATTTTTATTTTTTTCTCTTTAAAAAAACTGGTTATAATATAATCATCATTTTTGCTATCATTGTAGGTTTACAAAAGCTAGGCGATTGCCTTGCTTCAACATTTCACACTTAGAGAATAATTTCCTGATCTAGAATTACTAAAAATATCAAAAACATAGTTTAATTCACATCTAAAATGCACAAGGTTTAGAGTTGCAGAGGCAAAAAAAAAAAGTTATTTATTAATTTTTTCAATTGCTTTGATCCACCTAGATAAATTAAATTAAAACCAGCTTGAATATCTTCACTTGTTCTGCCTACAATTTCAAAGGTTTTGGTATACTATTTCTATAACAACAAAAATTTCAAATGGATAAAAGCGTAAATTTGATCCCTAAAATTTTGGTTGAAGAATGGTCAGAAGTATTCTATGCATGAGGGGAAAAATAGAACTAAAAATAAGATGCTTGAACAATTAAATTCTGCCCCTAAGTTATAATCAGTAGTTTAGAGAATAGGTAGATTGAATTCTAAATTCAGTGGGTGAATCCTTACAAGTTTTTAAATTTCACTTTTGAGGGGACAGGGAAGATCCAACCAGAAGACAACTAGCCTGCCTTCCTGGTGAGTGGCACGACCAGCGCAGACTCCAGGAAGAGAATCATCCATGCCTCCCGAGAACCCACCATTTTAGGTCAGGGAAGATCCAACCAGAAGGCAACTAGCCTGCCTTCCTGGTGAATGGCATGACCCGCGTGGACTCCAGGACCAGTGTGCAGGCTGAGAATCAACACACACACACACACACACCCCATAAGCAACCTGCTGGTTTAGAGGACCAGCTAAACTGATAGCAACTAAGGTACATAAAGCAACTAAATGCTTGTATTGTTTGGTTGATGTTACAGGTCTGGGGCCAGCAGTCTGAGCATCTCTTGGGAGGATGACAATGTGCAATGTAGCAATTATGGGGGATTCCTTTCTGTCTTGTTTTTGAGGCCCAATATTGTTCTCATTATTTTGCTTTATTCTGATTAATTATTTTCTTTCTTGTTCCTTTTTTTTTTTTTTTTGGCTTTATTTCATATTCTGCTTTGATTGGTTTTATGCTGTTTTGTTTTTGGTTTGATTTTACTATACCTGATGGAAGATAACAAGATATACTATAGTACTACTGTTTTCCTAGTATCTTGCTTTGAAGTTCTGTACCAATCCTCTGCTTTGTTTTGATTGACTTTCATCTGTTTTGTTTTGTTGCATTTTACTATCTTTAAAGTAAATTTTTTTAAAAAAGCAATAGAACACTGGTATAAAAAAATGTAAATCAAAAGTATTCCTATGTAGATTTATTTTATAGACTTGTAATCTTTGTATACTCATTACAATTTTTCTACTTCCATAACAAAACTAACAGGAAGGCTTAAGGCTCCAATACTATTACAGTAGCAGAAAAAAACATGCTGTCATAGATCTAAGAGCTAAGAATTGGACGATTAGAAAAACAGTAACTATGCAACCAACATCTAGTGCTAAATACATCTAGAAATAAAATTGCTAACTTTTAAAAAACAATGATATTTTGAGGTACTACACATTTCATATACATCATCTTTAATTTTCACAGTAAACTCCCTATGAAGGGGCATTATTTTCTTATTTACTGATGAGGGAACTGATCATAAGGGACATGACACGACCAGGCCAAGGCAATGAAGCAAGACAGCATTCGCAATGTGCTACTGTATCACTTTCCTCTAAACTCACTGCTTCTTGTTCAGCCTACTAGTCCTATTAAGCCAGGTCTAGAAGTCAATATATAAAGGAAGCAATATATTCTGGAAGACAGTTTAAATTTCAGCTAACTAGAACATTCAAATAATTTTAGATGGAAGTGTAACTATTTCCTTGGCTTTCTAATTTGACTTTCCTTCACATTCATCCAAAAAGAAATTATTTGTGTGACTGCACAGATAATTACCACTCAGCTCTTAGTCACTGATATTTTATTATTAATGTACATGAGTACAAAATATTTCTAGTAATTTTTTTAAATGCTACATGACCAAACTCTTGTAGAAGCAAAAAACTACCCTATAATTAAAGGTTGAAATCATAAAGAGAAAATGTTGACTATGAACCACACTATAGTATCTTAAACCTATTGTAATTAAGTATAGTGAGATTTTCCTAAATTTTCCTTACCTACAATATCATACTTGTTCCTTCATCCAGATATAATTGAAGAACAACTCACTCACTATGACGTTGAAGTTTAGCATGACAGGATGCATGTAAGGAAAGGGGTATACTTTTTCCACTGCCAATATTTTTTAGAGGCGATCCTAATACAAAATGTGTACTTTGGACAGTTCATGCTTTCAATATTTTTCTTAAGTATTAATGAAACTACACATGTGAAAAAAAGAATATGCAGGAGTAATTCTTATTCGATTTTTAAATTCCAGATTTTGGTAACTACGTGATAAGGAAAACCTGAAATTTAGACTTGACAAATCAACACTGAAGGAAAATGAAAAATTTGGCAGTTGATTTTACCATGGTATAAATTCAAGAGAGAAATTTTGAAACCCATGTACCTACACTCGTAAGTAGCCCTTGATGGAGGTATTTCAAACTGGGCAAACTTCATTTAAATCATTCCTTCTGTTCAAATAACTGAACTTGACACACATGAACTAATCTAACCTGTTTTTCAATATCAGCATCCACTGGGAAGCCAGCCAACTGAGAAGAAATAACAACTGTCTAATGCAATAGAAACAAAGTCATGCATAGCATAGCCAAGCAAAAATATAGTTGATGAAGGTCATATTGATCTGAATCCAAAGAATCTGAACATTCAGCACCAAAATCAACTCAATTCTAACAAAGGAGATGTGAAAAGGATTTGAAAATATATCTGGAAAATGGCTTTACTTTAAATCGTTTAAGGGGTTATCAGAGGAATGGTCTCATTGAACAGCAAGAACAACAAAGAGAATCCCTGGAAAGTATTTTCCATCCTGTACCTGAAGGCTGGTGTGCCCATTTAATTTCACTGTCAGGATTGGCGTGGGGATAAGAAGAGTTTCTTAAAAAAAATAAAAAATAAAAAAGCAAGTACAAGTAATACCAGTTCTAGAAATTCTAGACTAGAACTAAAGCAAAAAGAGAATTGATATTTTCATTTCCACTTTCTGATACGTACTACATATGGAGCCTTACATCGTCCTTAGATGGAATTTTTGGTAAGTTCCCAAGGTACCTGATCCTAACAGGACACCTAAAGATGCAGTCACATAAATCTAAACTCTACAAGCACAGGAATATAGCATTTAACCAAAGAAAGACTCCCTGGTTTAGTTTTTTTGTTGTTGTTGGATTGTTGTTTGTTTGTTTGTTTATTGAAAAAAGGTATTGTCTGAAAGAAGGTAAGAGTACGTGATCGACCATGATCATTCCACTGTTTAGAATCCAAGGTCCTTTAAGTTCTAATACTGCTTTTCTCATTGTTTTGCAGGGAAAAAAAAGATATTGTATATAAGTAAAATGAACAGTTGTCTAAATAGTATTATAAATGGAGAATTAGAAAGGGCCCTCAAAATTGCTCCTAAATTCCTAATATTCAGTCATTATGGTCACCCCATGATTCGTGTGGTTAAATACACTTAATATTCCATGGGGCTGCATCATTAGGGTATTTTAGGGCATAACCATTCACTGATAATGTAGACCCCTGATTGCATTCCAGTGTAGCAGATATCTGAGAGGAAAACTGAGTGGGGGCCATGTGCAGTTAAACTTTGGTGAAAAAGAAGAGGAAGACAGAAGTCAAACCCTCCCTAGGATGGTCAGATTGGGCTGACTGCTATGCCCATAAGTCTCTGCAGTCACCCAGAGGATCAAATGCAAATGAATGACATGTAAGAGAAGAGAATGAGGAGCAGAAGTGACTGGAAGAGAGGTGGAGAACATGAATAATAAACCTGTCTGACTTGATTGAATGGGCCCTGGAGACCCACACTGCAAAAGTAAGGGCACAAAATCTAGTAGGCCTTTAAATATATATTTCTGGCTAATGAAATTTAGCTACACCTCACCCTCAGCTTCACCAATATTTTACCTTACAGATTCTCTGTCTCAGAGTGAACAGTCAGAGGATACGGAGGCAGAGACCCAGAAATGTTAGGTAATATGTCCCAAGTTTCCTAACAGGTTAGCAGCAGAACCTCCTCCAGATAGGCAGGCCAACGTTCGTGTTACTCTGTGCCAATGCTTGTTAATACTTGGTTATTTCTATTTCCTTTTCAATGTTTGGCTTATCTTAGTATCACCAGCATTGTCTTTTTTCCTGAAATTGACTTTTTAAATTCAATGCATAGGGCCAAGAGTTTGGCTCAGTGACTTAAGTGCCTGTCTGGCAGGCGCGAGGTTGTGAGTTTGATTCCCGGTGCCACAAAAAAAAAAAAAAAAAAAAAAAAAAAAAAAAAAAAAAAGAATAAATAGATAGATAAATAAATTCAATGCATAAAAAAAGGTTAGATTTTGACACAATCAATAGAAAGTCACAATTACATGCCATTAATACAAAGTAACAATAAATATAAACACAGCAGAGTAAAAGTAACAAAACTTTTGAGAAATAAACCAATAAAGCTATGAAAAAGTAAATGATATTTCAAGATACTACTAAATGAGAATAAGTTATATAATTAAATATCTGAATTTATCTTTATAAATAACATAAATCTCAAAAAACTTAGTGTCTTCAATAATACATTTTAGGAAATTAAATGTGATTCCTAGCATATAGCATATTTCCTTGTTTGAGGAATCAATAGTATTTCAGGATGTCATGATTACAATATACATATATGATCAAATAGTAAAGAATATTTGGCCAAGTAAATTAACTTAAAAGTAAGTGAATTATTTTCATATCTTAAAGTACTCTAGTTGATTCAGTGGTCAAATATTTATTAAAATTGACTGTAAAACTAGGTTGTCACTCTAACACCTCAATATGAAACTTCTACAAAAATTAAAAAATGCGTTGGTGACCTTCCTGCGTAAACAATTTTTTCTAAGAGGATAACTATGCTTGTCAGAGTCTGATTTTAGTATTCTTTTTGCATCAAATCTGTTGTCTAAGCCAACTCTTTTGTGTTTGCTTGAATTCAAAATTTGAATAAATAGAGCTGTCATAACTAAATATCTAGAGAAGTATTTCTTTCTTTAAGCAATTTGCATGTATTAACTAATCCTCACCAAAATAAGGGCTTTTCTGAGTGTGATGATTATTTTCATCAGAATCAGCTAGAATGATTGTTAAAAAATTAATTTTCTACAGAAGAATGAACTCTTAAGGATGTCCACTCCATAATCCCCAAATTCATTAACTATGGTATGTTAATAGACAAATGAAAATGAAAGCCGGAGATGCATTAAGTTTGCTAGAAATCTGATTTTAAAATATGAAAGTTATTCAGGTGGTCACAGGGTCTATGCATATGGAATAAGGGAAAAGGGAGGAATCAGAGAAATGCGACAACAGCAGAAGTAGCATAGGAGAGCAATATGGCGGCTTTGAAGATGGCGGACAGTGGCTGAGCCTAGGAACGGTGCGCCCTCTGGAAGACCTGGAAGGCAAGAAACCAGACGTCCTATGGAGGCTCCAGAAAGGAACTGACTCAACTCAGTGACATCCATTTGGCGTTCTACTCTACAGAAATGTGAAGTATTAGCTTTCTGTTGTTTAACTGACTATGTTTATGGTAATTTGTTACAGTAGCAACGGGACCTAGAAAATAATACAAATCAAAATTTCTAGACATGAGATTCAGTCTCCCAGATGGGTCTTTTGTATGCTCATATTTGAAAACCACTGGTTTTGAGTTCCTTTTTAAAAATTCAAAGATATATTGAAAGAAAGGTCAGTTTCTACTTTCATTATCTAGAAAAAGAAGAAAGAAAAGACTAGTCATATTTCTGCTTGGAAGATCCATAAAGAACTTAAAGAAATTAAGAAATAAATAATTCAATACCCTTGTTCCCAATATTGCAAAAATAAAAATTAACTTGTTCAGTAATCTATATTGAACGCTTCTTGGATTCTCTGTTCAAATGCTACAGACTTTAAAGAAGAAAAAGACTCATGTAGACTGGACTAGATGAATGATGGTTAGAATAAATGATTTTCATTGATAAAGGAAATTGGACATGCTTGATGTATTAGGAAAGAGAATAGTTTTAAAAATATAAGATAGGATATTAAAATCTAAACTTACATGTTTTGAAGGATCAAGAACCCAACCATTATTAACATGCAGCAAGGGTGATGGTGGAGTTTTAAAAAACAGTGGGCACAGTAGGGGATTCCAGAGACAGCTAGTGTGGCCACTGATTATAGAAAGCTTTATAGGACAAATATTTCAGTTTAAAAGCACAAATTATTACTGAATGGAAGACTATCGGGTGTTTCTAAGCATGGCTCCCTGAAAAAAGTGGTCTTTAAGGAGAATTGATCAGTTGACACTATGTAGAACAAGAACCTGCATCACAGTCTCCACACAGTCAAGAAACTTTAGAGAAACTTCCACTTACAGTACCTAAAGCTAGGTTTTTCAAAAAATATATAGACATTAGATTAGATATAAAGAAATCAGTATGAGTACCTGCACAGATATGTACAGAAAATTTATGGACATTAATATGTAAATAGATTAGTGTACATGCAATTATTTCCTTTCTTTGTCAGTTGAGAGATCCCAAAGGGACCTGTGTCCTTGCCAGATTGCCCCCAGCAGAAATCTTGGAGAAATGGTAGTTTCTATGACTGTGGCAGTGCAGTAGGTAGAATAGGATCCCCCAAAGACTTCCACATGTGATTACTCAAAACCCCCACCTGTTAAATAGGAAAGGGAAATTTGAGTAATAGAATTCAAGATTGCTAATATAAGAGAACCCTAACATAAAAGGATTATCATGAATATTCTGAGTGAGCCCAATGTCATGACAACAGTCCTTAAATGTAGACATGGGGGCAGAAGAAGAGAACTGGAGAGATGTCATGAAAAGGAACCAACCCGACATTGCTTGCCGTGAATGTGTAAGAATGGAGCCAGTTACCAAAATGAAAAGGTTTTGTAAAAATTTCTTCCCCAGAACCTCCAGGAAGAACACAGCCCCTCATATGCCTCAAATTTTAGCCATTGAGACCCATTCTTGGAATTCTGATCTCCAGAACTATAAGATTTAAAAACTGTGTTGTTTTAAACCATTAAGTTGTTGGTGAATTTTTACAATAACAATAAGAAATGAATATAGGCAAAAAATACACCGATGGCTGTAGAGCATTTTATAGTACCAGGATGTAAGAAAATGCTTTAAAAAGAGGGAAGGAAAACTTCAAACATCAGGTCCATCAAAGGGCCACAGGGCCTACAAAAAAAGGCTCCCAATGGCTAAAACTGGAACAATTTGAGAAATAAAATAAGGAACACAGTGTTGTATTATAACACAAAGTATGAAATAAATATCTACAAATCCATGATGATATAACAAAAGACTGAATAAATGAATGGGGAAAAATAAACAAATGTTCATGTAGAATTCCAAGTAATTTATGATGATATTGGCCCCAAAGAGGGGAGCATAACTTCCATTACTTGGGAGTGTGATGCAAATAGTGACTTTCTTCCAAAAAACACAGTTTAGAAAGAATAACTTCACAGTGGAAAAGTCTGATAAATGCCTCTTCAGCTAAATAGCCAAGGTTAACTTCAGCAGTGATGTCATGTGGACAGCAAGTTCTCTTGTAGGATGTAACGAAAAAGAACTGTACCTCTGTACTCTTCCTCCAAAATATTCATAACCACAGTCTAATCATGAGAAAAACAATACAAAATATAGCTGAGGACCATTCTACAAAACATTCAATAAATATTCCTCAAAATTGTAAGGGTAGCTAAGTATGGTACAAACTGATAATTCCAACACTCTAGGAGGCTGAGACAGGAGGATGGCAAATTTGAGTCCAGCCTAGGCAATTTAGCAACATACCAAGACCTTGTCTCAAATTCAAAATTTTTAGAAAAAGGGTCTGGGTGTTTAGCTCAGTGCAAAGGCCTTGGATTCAGTCCCCAATATCACACACACACATACACACACACACACACACACACACACACACAGAGTCACAAGACTATGTGGTCATCTGCAGTAGTCTGAGAAGCCATCAGAGCTAAAGAAACTCAAAGGAAACTTGTGTATTTAGTCCCCAGCTAAACTGAGGTTCCAGTACTAAACCAGCTGGCAACCCTAACCCTCATGGGAAATAAAGGGGAGATGGGTGGGGTGCTTACAGTGTGCCTTTTGCAGAACACTTACCTGGCAAACAGCCTAATGACCAGTTGTCTGACCCAAAACGATCTCTTTCAGGAAAGTCATTTACAGTGACACATACCCCAGTGGCTCTTGTCTGCCTCATGTCCAGTTTATACCTGTTGGACCATTGCTCCAGCACTAGGAGCCCCACCTTGCTTTCTCCTCAGCATCACAGGTTGTGGTGAGTCCCAGTTCTTCAGACAGAAAGTACAAATTCAGTGAACTACAACAGGAAAGGAGTTTCAATATTTCTACTTACAGATCCTGGTCAGGGGAAGTGCAGTGGGTCACAAGGTCATATGGCTTAATTGTGTTCTCCTAAGTTCGTATGTTGGAAGTTTAATCCCGTGCAATAGTACTGAGAAGTTGAGATTTAAGAAGTAATTTGTTCATGAGGCTCTGTCCTCGTGAATGTCAGTTATCCAGGGTACAGGGTGAGTTATCTCAGGAGGGGGTTCCTCATAAAAGAATGTTTCTTCCCACCTCGTGCTTTCTCACATGTTAGGCTTTCCATGTTATGATGTGACATAAAGACTTTCACCACATGAAGCCCCACAGTCTCGGACTTCCCAGCCCCCAGAACTGTGAGCCAATTAACTTCTACCATTTCTTGGTATTCTGTTACAGCAACACAAAACAGTCTAAGACAGGAGTGTATCCCTCTGTCCTGGGTCAATCAAAGGAAAAATGAAGTTTCAAGCAAAAAGAAAGAGAAGGATCTGCAGGCCAGTGCCTTCACTGGATTTAGGGCATTATTAAACAGGTTTAACTTGATGGGTTGACATTTTGTGTCAATCTGAAAAGTTTGACAGGTTAATGAAGCAACTCAGCAAGGGGCCAGGGTCCTCACTTTGTAAACAGGCTCATCCTGTGCAAGAGGAGGGCAGGGAGATGGTGTGAGAGCTACACCTGCCCTAGGGGGTGGTAGCTTGCTTACAGTATAAGGGAGGAAAAAAGGTTTGCTCTTCCCCACTCTTACTCTTGCTGCTTTTTCTGTCTTCTACAACCTTGAAGTGTTGCTTCTGTCATGCCACCCTGCCTTGGAGTTAGCTGCTTACAAACGGAAACCTCCAAAAACTGTAAGCTAAATAAACCTTTCCTTCTTTAACTTGGGGTGTCTGGTATTTTTTCTCATCAACAAGAGGAAAGTAACTAAGATAATGGGTTTAAAGCAAGCAGGCACAAGTTCTGGGAGGTGACACTGGGACCAAGAGGTAGTCACTGTGGCATATCTGCAGAGTCAGGCGGAGTGTGAGGGTCAGCAGAGCTGATCAAGGAGGTTGCATCCAACAGTCTCATAGAGAGAGGGTCAGTAGCAGGAAGTTGTATAAAGCAGATATCTGGGTCAGTGACATTGAGGAACTGGGAGGGACATCAACCCAGACATTCTGTCATGGGTAACTGAGCCCCACTTCTGATACAACAAAGTTCAATGTATATTCAAAATGGAGCTGAGGCAACATAAAACTATAATTCACTACATGACAATGGAATGGAATGCAGTATCTTGGATAGCACTGAAACAGAAAAGACCTTATGTAAAAACTAAGGAAGTCTGAATAGCATGTGGACTTCAGTTAAAAACACATCAATATTGTTTCATCAGTTGTACCAAATGTGCCACAACAATGGTAAAAGACTGATGTTTAGAGGAAATCAGTGTAAAGGTCTCTGAGAGTGTGCCTTGCTAGTCCTGGGCCATGCCCTGTGCTGTACCTCCTGACCACCATGAAGTGAGCAGGTTTGTTCCACCATACACCTCTGCCATGAGTTTTTGCCTTCAAGCCAGGGACCACACACTAAAACTTCTGAAACCATGAGCCAAATTAAACTTGTTCTCCTCTATGTTGCAAATGTTGGACATTTTATCCCAGTAATGGGAAAGTCAGTCAATACCACACAAATAGAGAACAACTAGTTAGAAGGCCCTGAGTGGAGAAGGAAAGGGAGTATATTCTAAACTGTATATCAAGGCATATATCTACATAAAGGTCACAACACAACACAGGGAACAGTTTTATTTAAATAAGACCCAGTTAGGAATTCATTAGAGAGAAGCACCAGAATACACACTTCATTGCCAGTATAATGAAATCACTGAGGAAAACATAGGATGTCCTCCCACAATTCATATGCTGATGACTTAACTCCCAATGCGGCTGCATCTGGAGATGTGACCTCTGAGGAAATAATTAAGGTCAAGTGGGGTCATAAGAATGAAGTCATGATCCACTAGAATTATTGTCCTTACATAAGCAGACGAAAAAGTCAGTTGCTCTTTTTACCCCACTCTTACCTCCGTGTCCACACACCAAGAAAAAATGTCCACATCAGGTTATACCGAGAAGTTGCATGTCTGCAAGACAGAAAGACTCCAACCAACACAGAACTGGCCAAACTTAGCTCTTTCAGACTCCAGACTTCGAGAAGATAAATTCATGCTCTTTAAGCCACCCAGCCTGTACATTTTGTTATGGCAACCTGAATTGACTCAGACTGGTTATTACAAGAGGGTCAAATGAGAAATTGGGAATAGGGAAAGTAGTAACAAGAAAGTCAAAATTTGGCACAAAGCAAGCTAAGGAAAATGCTTCTTTTACAGTACTTATTTGTATATATGTATTGAGACCTTATGCCAGTCATTGTACTAGACCCCAAAGGTAAGGCGCACAAAGCACAGAATGCAGAGCTTACATTCTGTGATGGGGTGTACACAAGGCATAAACAAGCCAGATGGAGATCATGAGAAATGCTACAAAAGGAGATGCAATACAGAGTAAACACGTCCATTGCAGTTGTATCTGGAGATGTCAAAGAAGAACTGTCTGAGGAGATGACATTTAAGCTGAGGCAGGAATGATGAAAACGAGTGAGTGATGCAAAATGCTGAGATAAGAGCTTTGTAAGCAAACAGAACAGGAAGTGCAAATGCTATGGCATCAGAAAGCACTTGGAATATTTGACAAGTAGAGGAGAAGCTGAGTGGATAGACATAAACATCAGTGAATACAATTGGTAAGCGGAGGCATCACAGAAGTGTATGGAGCCACAGCACCCAGAGTCTTGCAAGCCAATACAACAAGTATGGGCTTATTTCTACGACAATGAGAAACCATTAAGTTAATCTAAGGATCAAGAGATCATGCCTGATACATGTTTTTAAATGATGATTATTGATCGCTATTGAAAAAAAGATTTTTTGAAAAACACAAGACAAGAAATGAGCCCAGTTAGCAAGCTGTTCCAATAGTATAGAAAGATCTGGTGAGCTAGGATGGTGGCACATAGATGGAGGAAATTGGCAAAATTCAAGCCATGTTTTAGAGATGGAAATAAATGAGCTAGGTGACAAATTCCTGTAAGGAACTAGAGACAGGAATTAAAGTTCATACCAGAGAGGTGGGGTGGGTAGTTTTAGAAAAACAGATAGCACCAAGTACTGAGATAAGGAAGAATAGCAGATGATTAGGCTTATGGAAAAAAAAATCAAAAGCTAAGATTTGGACTTCAGACTATAAATTAATATCAAAAGGATTTGGATATCCAGGGTGTGTAAACCCATGAGACTAAACGAGGTGACCTACAGGGGAAGCTCTGACAGGATGGAAAAGAAGGCTGCTCTGACCCTTGGCAAAATAAGAAAAAAGAAGCAACAACAAGGTAGAGGAAAGTCAGGGTAGGGTGGTACCCCAGAAAAGGGAAGAAGAGATTTCAACTAGGGTGTGTTTTGCCAGGTCTCATGCTGCCAAAGCACGAGTGAGGTCAGAACAGAGGAGTCAGGTTTGGCAGTGCAGAAATTGCAGGAGATCCTGACCAAGGGAGTTTCAACGCAGAGTCAGAAAGGAAAGATAGATCAGAATAGGGTGAAGATTAATTGGAAGCAGAAAAGGGGGGATAGTGGACATTGGTAACATGTTCAAGGTACTTTAAAAAAGGGCAAGAAGAACTAGGGCATTGTCGGGGAAAGAATGTGGGATTGGTCGAAATGTTTACTTTGTTTTTCATAATGTTGATAGGTGTGATCAAGCAGAAAGAGTAACAGTGATGCTGCCAGGTAAGGGAGAAATGCCTCCTAGTCTGTGAGAAAACAGGAGGGCATTAAGCCCAGAGAAAAGTAGACAGCTTTCCGTTTGATAGGGACAGGTGTATTTCCTTCGCCACAGGGAGCAGGGCACAGGTTCTGTTTGGTTAGGGTTCCTAGAGCAGGATGAGGGGAGTTTACCTTTGACACCTTCTGTTTTCTTAGTTAAGGGCAGGGAAGGGGTGTGCAGAGTGAAGAGCTGGTTGGAAATGGTCACCTGAAAGAATGAAAAGCAAATTTGCTAGGAAAACATGCAAGCAGTACTAAATGATCACTGGAGATTTTTGCCCAGAATTCCGAGTGTTATGAGTCAGCCTCGCTTTTCCACCAATGTCCAGCTATTGGAACAGACAGGGAGAGGGCTCCGTGGTGTAGAGGTTACATTGAGATTAAAGACTTGAGGCAACGAGTGATCAGAGTCAGTGAATTAAAAGAGTAGGAGATGAGAGTCATAAAGATATTTAAACAAAGATACAGGGTTCTTTGGAGTGTTAAACCGCAATGCTCTTGAATAGTAGCAAAGCTATAAAGTTGGGTTTGAGGAAGACAATAAAAGCAGAGCGCTTAAGGACTAGAAAGGCTAACCTTAGGGGTATCTTATCCACATGGATTTGCAATCATTAGGCACAATCACGAGAACTGAGATGTTGCAGAAAGACAGTGAGTCAGTAGATGAAATCTACGTGAGTGTGGACAAGTGACTAGGAACAGGAACTTAGCATCAAGGAGTAGTCACTGATAATAAAACTTAAAAAGAACTCAGAGTTCCCGTCCAGTTAACATTTGTGCCTTTATTTTTAAATCGTATACTATTATCAGTCAAGGATTTTGAGCATACGCTATAATATTTCTCTATGAATCACAACTATGCTAAAGATATATTTTCCATAAAAGAGGTTTTTGGGGTTTTTTGTTTTGATTTTTTTATTGTGGCACCAGGGATCGAACTCACAACCTCATACCTTCCAGGCAGGCACTTAAGCCACTGAGCCAAACTCCCGGGCCTAGGTTTTTTTTCAAGACGGGTGACACTATGTAGTTCAGCCCAGCCTTGTGCGCACATTGAAGCCCAAGCCAGCCTCGAACTCACAACGCTCTGCCTACCTCAGCCTCCGGAGTGCTGGGATTAAAAGCGTGCACCACCATGCCTGGCCATAAAAGAGATTTTAAAGATAAAGTATATACAGGAAATAAATTACATTTAATCCGATCATTTACTTTATTACCACTACCATTTTTGCTTTTACTAGAAAATTATCAACCATTTTAAAATTAAAACACTATTTCTCAAAATCCTAATGTACATTTTGTATGCAAGTGATTTGAAGGTCTGGTACTAAGTTTAGTTTATATGAGTACATAATTTTACTAATTTTCCAAACTGAAAATAAAGCCTCACAAACAAAATTTACATCCCAATGAAAGAATGCATCATTGGCTGTATTTACTAAATTCTGAGACTTATTTTTCCACCTCACAAAATATAAAGGTTTCATTTTCATGTACTACAATAAATTCAAATTTTTCCTGATGTCATTCTGCTTTTTAATGAACTAATCAAAACTGATCAGTGGTAGAGTATTTACCTAGCATGTGTAATCATCAGTTCAACATTCAGTAAAAAAAAATCAAAAACTAATAAAAGAACAAGTAAGGAAAGTGATCTCTTGATTTCTGTCAGCCCCTCTGCCATACGACTCAATCCTGAGGCAGAGTTTATACAGCCCCAGTTTGTAGCCAGTTAGTCAGAGGCACACCATCCCCTAGGGCTTGCAGCAGATCTCAGACAGAGACATCTGGTGAGATGGGACCCCCAACCTGTTGAACTGAATGCGCTCTCCAGGTAGACAGTGTCAGAATGGAGTGGACCTGGAGAACAGCCAGTGGTGTTGCCAGAGTGCTTGGTTGAAATGTGGAGGAAATAACCCTCCACACTGTTTTGAATGTGTGAGTAAAGATTTCACCTGTGTCTTTAGTAGCATTCTATATAATACATGGGTAAATGTGACTAAAGAGTTTGCCAGAGTTCTGTGAGTTGATCTAGCATATTTGCCAACCCTGAAGAGCAGGGTCATGGGACCCTAAATATGCAAGAATAGGAAAACTACTTGGGTTTATTTTCCCCACATATGACAGCCTGTATGTAGCTCAAAGTCTGAAAGTTAAAGAGCTAACAGTGTAAATTCCAGCCTAGGTCTGAAAGCCTGAGAACAGGAGAACCACTAGCAGGCGAAGATGGATGCCTCAGCTCACGCAGTCAGGCAGAGAGCAAATTCAACACTTTTCGTTCTACACAGGCCTCAGTAAACTGAGTGAGACACACTTACAAGTGCTGGTCTCTTCTGGAAACACTTTCACAACACCCCCTGCATAATAAACTACTAGATATCTGGGCATCCATGAGCCCAGTCAAGGTGACACATGAACTGCACTATCACAACCTTTGACCAACAGAACAGTGCCAGATGATTGACTTCCCCCTTTCTCTACCTGTATTGGTTTGATCCTGTGTCCCCCCAAGGCCTCATGTAATTTGGACAGGGCTAAGTCTGATGTTCATGATTGATTTGTTGTCTAGTGCTAGGATTGGTGGTGTGAGTGTTGCACCCGCCCAGGGGTGGAGCCGACATACAGTGTAAGGAAGGCCTGTCTTCCTCTGCTCTCTCTCTCTCTCTCACCGGGTTTGTGCTCCTTGCTGTTTGGCAGCCACCATGAATGGCTGCCCCACCACACCATGCTGCCTTGGAGCCAACTAAGTATGGACTGAAACCCCCGAGAACTATAAGAAATAAACCTTTCCTCGCTTAATTTTGGGTGTCAAGTATTTTGTCTCAGCAAAGAGTGAAAAGTAATTAAGACACTACCCAAACCACTCTTCTGGAAAGATGAGGTCCTTGCATAGCCTCTTAGAAGATGGACACATGAGTGAGCTGTGGCAGTGCCACTAATAGCGCCATACTTCGTGGTGCAACTTTGTATCTATTACCTCTCATTCCCTGACACATTTTGCTTTTCCATCACTGCTGAACCCAAGGATTGCATTGCTGCATGAGGATGTAACACAGAAGCTTTTGTTCCAGGCTGTGAACCAGGCTAATATAAATTCTTTTCCCTGAGATAAGCTATGTTCCTCTTATTGTGTAACATGTGTTTGTGATAACACCTTCCCTAATTACATAGTACTTCAGAAAATACAGATGTAATGACCTGATCCTTTTAACCAAGCACATGTAAACTGTAATGTGTCGTAATGTGATTTTACATAAGGGTGGTCCCAGGATAAGTTTTCCACACTATGGGACTTGTTTCTTCTTCATACCTCGTCGACTGTACAGAAGCTATGTTTGTCATTGTAAGTTAATATATTAAATGCAAAGTACATCTAGCATCTCTGTATCTCCATGAAGTAAAGACTCACCCCTTCTGGGGAGGATGCATCCCACTGAGGCTGCAAATAGTTATAGCTTGTATCTTGATGTTCCCTCAAAACTCACATGTCACGGGACTATGGGTGAATGATGCTAGATTAGGGTGTGAGATCCTGGGGATAAGGGTGTATGATAACTAAATGGGTTCAGCACAGTTCTGGGTGTGGAAAATGTAAGTCCCAGCTCGGTTATGGGTAGCCCCAATTAATAGGCTTATAGCCTGCATGGCCTATAAAAGGACAGAAAGAAGGCAAACCTGTTGCTGTGGCTGCTGCTGCTGCGGCTGCTGCTGCCACCTCCTGCCTGGTCTACCACGGACTCTTCCTCCTCTGTGTTGCCCCTCTGCCACGCCACCTGGCCTTGGAGTCAGCCAGCCATGGACTGAAACCTCTGCAAACTGTGGAGTGCCCTGAAATAAACCTTTCTTTCTTTAACTAGTGGGTGTCAGGTATTTTGTCCCAGCAATGAGAAAGTAACAAAGACACAAGTGTTCATCAGAATCAGGGCCTGTATTGCCACAATTTCCGTTGTGATAAAGAGGAAGTTATGCAACATCAATGTTTGATAATGAAGTAGAGAGTGATAGTTGAATAGATGGGAAAATGATATTCATAAATTGTGAATATTAATCTTAATCACCTTCTAAAAAGTTAGGAGGTAATGCTTCCAAAAGGAAAGACTCCTTTCTCAAATAGTACTTATTAGTTTCTTATTTAGTATTTAAGTAAAAATTAGTTATTCTTGTGGGGCATGATGGCGCACACCTTTAATCCCAGCACTCGGGAGGCTGAGGTAAGAGGAACATTGTGAGTTCGAGGCCAGCTTGGGCTACAATGTGAGCGCAAGGCCGGCCTGAGCTACACAGTGCGACCCTGACTCAAAAACCTAGGGCCAGGAGTTTGGCTCAGTGGCTTAAGCCCCTGTCTGGCAGGTGTAAGGTTGTGAGTTCAATCCCCTGGTGTCTCAGGAAAAAAAAATTAGTTATTCAATCTGCTCTATCAAATCATTTTTGTGTCATCTATCACTAATTTTTTTTCCTGTGTTAGAGATCAAAAGAGGGTCTTGTGTGTGTTAGGCAAATGTTCTACCATCCCATTCATGCCTAATCACTAATTTTATCTCTCCACTATAGCTATTCATGTTGAGCCTCAATTCAAAATACTTAGCATTGCTATTATAAATCACTTTAAGCTAAAGTTTTTTATTGTACAAAAATTAGTACTTTTACTCCACAAATTTTAATTTTTTATGATTATGTTTATAGTATATTTTTCTATAAACCAGAAGAATTAGTCAGAAGTATGTCTTTAATTTTTAAATTCTACAGACTTCGGGGATATTTTACTTCAGAAAAAAGGCAAAATTCTATTAGCTACCTATTGCCTAAGAGTCAAAAACCACAAAGTCAATAAATACCGTTGTTTGACGTTATAACTAAATGCCATTTACAATTAAGTACACTAAAAATTTCAACATCTAATTTGAAAATAATTGTGTATCAACATTTTTCAAACAGCATCTCTAAGTAACAGGACAATTGTGAAGATCCTCAAAAAACTCCATTTATTCACTTTACATACTTCTTCTGGTCTACCCCCACTCCCTGCAGTCAGTCAGAACATTATTTCACTTAGTACTATATCATTTACAATAACTTTTGTAAAACATTGTAAACATCTTTCAGATTAACTCTTCAGGGAAGATTATTCTCAATCAGACTCAATTATTTTCAAATTTCTTCATGGATTCCCCAGAAAGCATGGCCTGAAAAAACTTTATATGTTACTTCTTGTAGTCAGGATTTGCAAGGAAAACAATTAATACAGGACACATAGTTTATAGGATTATTTTATAATTGTCACCCAAATAGTCAAACACGAAAAGTGCAGGAAATCTGTCCACACACTAAAGACCTGAAAGAATCCAGCGAGGGCCTGGATCCCATGCCAATGTCCTACGTGAGTCCAGCTAAAGATCTAGAGCCCATGACAATGCCTCCCATGAATCCAGCTGTAGGCCTAGAGCCCACGACAGTGACTCATGCAAATCTGTTTCACAAATCTGTGCTGGGAAGTCCCAAAGGTCAGCGGTGGAAGCTAGAAAGTCTGCATGGGTGGAATGAAGGGATCTGCACTGGAGCCAGGAAGTGACGCTCAAAGTAAGGACCAGAGCTCCCCTGAAAAGTGCCACAGCCAGCCTCAGCAACAATGAAGTCCCAAGTTCCTCTGACATCCTCCAATGATAAAAACAACTGAAATCATACCAGGAAAGAAGCTTGACAAGCTTCTCCAGGAGAACCAATGGCAACAGGAGAACCAATGACATCTCACTGCTTCTTCCTCTCTAGTTCTCCCTCTTACGCTGTTGGCAACAATCCCCAGGTGGGCCCTCCACACCCAGCACCACACTGATTCAGTGCAGCTGGGTGCCACAAGTTGACCATCAGTTGTCAACCCACCATGTTACTATTCAATAACAGAGCACACTCCCAGGGATGCATGAGAGAGATTAAAAAGGTGTGAGGGAGGATGTGAGTACTTGTCACAGTGCCATGCTCTAAGAGGCTGTGTAGATTACTATACCTCTGTACAGCGTGTACAAAGGAAAGGAGAAGAATTTATCTTCCAGTTCTTGTTTCTAATTGGGAAAAGTCTGCCCTACAAGACATTACTGTCTTGCAGTTCTAAGTCATATGTGCTGGGTTATGAGTGGGTGCGACAGCCTTGCATGAGTCAGAGGCCACAGAAAAGTCCCTGGGTGGAAGTAAGAGACAAATGACAGTGACATGAAGAGAGACACTGTTGAAGTGTGGCCCTGGGAAACTGCTTGTCTCAACACAGCAGAGTACAGCATGGATAGGGTTAATTGTAACGGTGGTGGCCACGCTAAAACAGGAAAATCTGACGAATTACCTACAGTTGTCCGATACAACCGAAAACTGGCATCTCATTTTTTCCTACTATGAAAAATATTAATCATTAAATTAACACAGACTCATCACAAAAAAAGTTGAGTGTTTTAGAAAGAAAAATACAACCAAAAAACAAACAAACAAAAAAAAAAACTAAGAGTTTACATGTTGCTGAATTTTCTTCCAAAGCTGTGGGTCATTTCTATTTTATTTTGTGCCCATAATGAATAACTTACTTTTTATAAAATTATTTACTTTAATAATGTAATTATTATCTCATTGGAAAATTTAAAAATTTAGAAATATACAGGAATCCAAGCGAAAACCATTTCTTACATTTCAAGGGTCCCTGTCAGAAATAATAATTTGGTGAATAATTCTTCCAGACTATTTACTGTCTACACACACATGCATATGTGTGTATAATATACATACAGTATATAAATTATATATTTTCTGTAAGTGGGATTATGTACATATTCTTTGTTCTGTGACTTACCTTATTCAGTCAGCTAAGTTTTGGTTAAATTTCTACATCAAAATATATAGAAATCTGTGATTTTGATGGCTTTGAAGTACAGTGGTATCTCAGTTCATGAACTTAATTTGTTCCATGATTCTGGGGGTGATGATTGCGTTTGTGTTCATGCCACAAAGGTGGGCGTGAGTGTGTGTTTCAGGGGAAGCAGAGTTTGTGAACAGAAGCAAATTTTTGTCAAACATTTCTGTTCCCAAACCAAATTGTTACCAAACAGAAGCATTTATGAACCAAGGTATTACTGTATTACACACTATGAATACTCATAATACATTTAACAATCTCTTTTTATGAATATTTCAGTAGCTTTTATTTCACCATTGCAGATATTGTCAATGAACATCCCTGCACATGTGTCTTTATATATATTATTAATAAGAACACGGTTAGCAGGGCGTGGTGGCGCACGCCTTTAATCCCAACACTTGGGAGGCTGAGGTAGGAGGAGCACTGTGAGTTCGAGGCTGGCTTGGGCTACAATGCGAGCACAAGGCTGGCCTGAGCTACATAGTGTGACCCTGCCTCAAAAAACTAGGGCTTGGACTTTGGCTCAGTGGCTTACGCACCTGCCCTGGCAGGTGTGAGGTTGTGAGTTCAATTCCCTGTGCCGCAAAAAATAAATAAATAAATAAATAAATAAATAAGAACACAGTTCTAGAGACCAGTCACTTAAGTTCAAGTCCCAAGTATGCTACTTCCTAATCCAAAACTCTTCAATCAAAATACTCCCAAATCTAAGACTGGTTAAGCACCAACGTGACTCCAAAGCTGGAAAACTCCACACCAGATCATGTGATGGGTCTCTCTCAGTACTAAGGTACACTGAAAATATTGTATAAAATTCTCTATAAGCTACATGTGTGAAGTATTACAAAGTATAGTAAAGTAAAGATCCCATTCCCAAGACAGTTTATTATGTGATGCAACTACTGCAAATCTGGAAAATATAAAATCTAAGGCATTTCTAGTGTCAAGCATCTCAGATAAGGGATATTCAACTTGTGTATTTTTCTGTTCAACTTGTCATTTGTTGGCGAAGATTCTGTGATCTTTTTGTACTCTACTATCTTTACTCCCGAGTAAATCCTCTTTTTCCATTTTGTTGTTTTAGTTTCAATCATATTATTATGTATTTTGGTACACGGTGAGTGTAATGATTAATTTCATGTATCAATATGGCAAGGTCATGGTAGCAAATATTTGATCAAATATTATACTCTGTGTCTCTGCAAATGTGTTTTTCAATAATATTAACATTCAAATCAGCAGTTTTTGAGTAAAGCTAAAGTGTGGGTGGACTTCATCCAATAAGTTGATGGCCTTAAATAGAATATGTCTTGGCCTCCTTGGAGCAAGAGAAATTCCACCAGGAGACTGACTGTCCTTGGTCTCCAAATGCAGCTATTCCATGGGTCTCCAGTTTGCTAATTTATCCTGCAGATTTTGGACTCATCCAGCCTTTAAGTCATGACAGTTAATTCCTTCAAATCTCTCTCTCTCTCTCTCCTTTTTCTCCTCTCTCTCTCCCCATCTCTCTCTCTCTCACTCTCCCTCTCCCTCTCCATCTCTCTCATATAAGGGAAGATATATTGTCTGAAGTGGATATTCCTTCTTGACCACATTTTTACACCTTACTGGATAAATAATTGGCCCTAAACAACATGGAAATTTGTTTAAGTATATTAGATTGTATATGAATAATTTCAGAATATACTATCCTTGTGCAACTTGCTCTTTTTTGCTAAAACTACATGTTTGAGAAGTATCTGTGTGCTATTTATAGCTCTAGTTTGCTCCTTTAACCTGGCCTATATCATTCCATTGTGCAAAAATACAAAAGTTTCTTACAGGCACCCCTATTAAGGTACACCTAGATTCTTGCCAGTGTTGTACTATGAGCAATGTTGCAATCTTGGCCTAGTGCACATTTCTGTGTTCACCCAGTACTTCCTATAGAATATAAAAGTGTTGAATTCTTGGTTTTTAGGGTAAGAACATCTGTTCATCAATGTGATTTTGTCAAGTCAGATTGGGTTTGGCAGCAAGGATAAAGGAACCTACTACCGTGACAGACAGACTTGTAGTACTCTCTTTGCATTTTATTCATGGTGACAAGATACTCTCATTTGACTTTTATGCCATATATGCCACGGCTTTGGCCATCATTTTGGAGTGTAAATCTAGAAGAAGGACAAAGAGACCGAAAACATTTTCACTGAAACATCCCCAGAGTATTTCTCCTTATAACTCATCAACCAAAAAAGTCACGTAGAAACATTCTGCAAGACTGAAAGAAGGGAGATAAGAGTGTCATGATTCATCATGGGGAAATGAATGTTTTTTGTCCTGGACAAAAGGACTGATTCACCATGACAAGGAATGCTAGGGCTCATCAATATCTATTTTCTACTCCTTTTTGGTTTGTTTGTTTGTTTGTTTTTGAAACATAACTAAAATATTTTCAGAGACTTCTTATACTTTTACTGGGGTTATATGAGTGTTTTGTAGCCGATAAAATATGTATGTTCTCTAGACCTGGCACATGAATTACTCAATGCATGACCTTTCAAGCTCACCTCCTATTGCACCTGGCCTTCGTGATTTGTAGTGGAAGACAGATATGCTATAGGTACTGCTGAACCTCTTCTACTGCTCCTATCAGCAAACCAACCAAACAAACAAACAAGAAAAAAAATATATATATATATACATATATATGTGTGTGTGTGTGTATATATATATATATATATATATATATATAAATTATCTTGTCCCTGATACTTTGTTGTATAAGACTGTGTGTGTGTGTGTGTGTATTTGTGTGTTTCAGAGTGATGATAAAGATAAGTTGTTTTTTTATCTCATAGGATTCCATTTTAAGAAAGCCAAATATTCACGTATTAGAGAAAACTACACATTCCTTGGATATACTGGTCTTGGAGCTGAATGAACTGGTTAGAAGGAACTGTGGTTATCAGCCCTGGGAGGAAATGAGTATGTTCTTAATGATAACAGAAATTCTTTTCTTTTGGTCTTTTTGGATAACAAAGCAAACATATTTTTTAATCATTTACAATTAAATTTGATCATAATGTTCAGAACCATAATGCTCAAAAATTATGAGAAAATTGTGTTTTAAAATTTTACAGAAATAATTTTAAAATAAATGGAAGAGAAAAACTTCTAAGTAATCAACTTTTTTAACCTAATAATGACTCTGAAGTTTGTTTTTAAAAACCAATTGAACAATTTTTGTATTTTTCTGGTAAATTTAATCCATTTTCATTTTTACAAGTTCAATGCCAAATGTTTAAACTATCTTTCAAGATATATCATGAGTAAAAACATTCTTCAGAAAAAAAATTGTATCATGCATATATCCTCCTTAAAAGAAAGAAAATATGTGGAGTGCAAGAGGTAATGTTTGTAAAATTTGTTAACATATTTATAAATATGATTAAATACTGTAAAAATAAATGATTGATTTAAGGGAGTTTAAAAATAAGAAGAAATTAAAATACAACATAATTAAACACAGAAGTAGGATATCAAGCTTAAAATACTTCAGAGTACTCCTTCAAATTCAGGATGGTTCCAAATAAAGACATTGGTAGAAGATTTTGTTGGGTAAAGAAATAGAGTCAGCAACTACTAATAAATTTTTTTAAAAATTGCAGGGATGGTTTTAGATGAACTATTTCTCTATAAAGGCACTGAATGTATCTTATCCTGGGTAAGATAACAACTGGACTGACAACTCTAATGAAAACAAAGTACACAGTAACTCTAACACAGTAAAAGCTGGCTTTTCTCACACATAAACAGACCAAGACAGTAGATAGAACTGGAAGGGAGTCTGCCCACTGCAATTATTCAGGGACCCGGACTGAAGGAATTTTTCCCATCTTGCACAAATCATTTCCAGTATCACCCTAAGGAACAAGTTAGGAAAAGAGCGTCCCTGAGCACACTGTGCCTTTCCCAGGGCAGATTACCTAGAGGCCCATAATGTGGTGATATCTGGAAGTTCCCTTCAGTGCCAAAGCTCACGTCGTGAGTAATGAGACATCTCATCACCACGTTGCCCCACGCTATGGTGCATTTAGAAGCACACGTCACTGCTATGAGGGTCTTGCCAAAAATGCCTTATCTGAATGTCGCCATGAAGACACATTGCACCCACACAAACCGATGGACATTCTTCAAAATACCTCACCAGCTTTCTTCAGTAGAGCCAAGAGACTTGAATGTGAAGGAAAGACTGAGGAACTCTCACAGATTAAAGAGATACGGAAACTAAATGCAGTGTGTGAACCTGGAACAGATTAAACGTAAGAGGGGCAACTGATGACACCTGAATAACAGTTGCTGATTAATAGTATTTTTCTCATTGCTAAATGTTTTGTGTGATGATTGCTCTCAGAGAAGATGTTAACATTTCAAAGAGTTGAGGAGAGTTAGTAAAGAAGTTCTCCAATACTTTATAATGTTTTTGAAATAAGAAGTGTTCAACTAAAATGTTAACAAAATAAATGGATAAACACATAATGTCCCATTATGCTCCCACATGGGTAAGAGCTAGAAAGCTCTTACCAAAGATAAAAAGCACTGTGAAGCCCACTCTGTCTGTGTCACCATCTGTAATCATTAGTTGTGATGCCAACTTGAGTAAGAAATGCCTAGGACTGGTTTAGCACAGTTCTGGGTGTATCTGGATGGTGGACTTACTGAAGAGGGCAGACTCACCCTGGGTGTGGGTGGCACCAACCAGTAGGCTGGTAGCCTGGATGGAACAAAAAGGGAAGGAAGGAAGGAAGGAAGTTTCATCTGTGGCTTCTTTGGAGGAGTGCCAGTCTTCACATTGCCTTTGGATATCCATCGGCAGCCTTCCAGCACAGATTCTCTGGCTTCCTGAAATAGAATAGCAGAGGCCTCTGCAGTGAGCTCCGAGTCTTCAGACATTGACTGGATGGCCCACTCTCCAAGGCACCAACTCCCCTTTCGCAGGTAGCCGTTGTAAGCCTACCGTATAAAACCTTTATATATCACATATTTTATATTAAATCTATTCCTCTAATGAACCCTAACTGATACAGTCCCCTTCCTGTTCTCTATTCTAGACCTGCAGTATCATTAAATTAGCCAAATGTGTGTACATTTATTCATAACTCAGGCGCCCTCTATCCTTTTAGGAGTATAGCTAATACAAATCAGAATGTAAATGTTTTAAGTTACCTTCTGGCTGTGTTTGACATCTGAATTCAAAATCTTATTTCCTAACTCTCCCAGTTCTGCCTCCAGAATTCCCCTCTGGCTCATTAGTGTCTGGGAAGAGAGAAGTCAGGTCTGGCTGTAAGCATTGACTACCTCACAGTGGATTCATAGCCTCTGTGAGTCATACCTGAAAAATAGAGATTGGGCTCATTAGTGCTGAGGTGTTTTTTTTTTTTTTTTTTTTTTTTTCCCTAGTGAAATCTTAACTGCTTTTACCCCGGTTTACATTCTGTAGACAAAAATTTCAGCTAAGCTAGCCAGGTCCTTTGAGTTAAAGTACATGAAGTAGCTGTGGTTAAGAATAAAGTGGGCTAGTACTATTGAGCTAAAAAGATACGGGAACACATTGTTTTGTCCACAAATGGTACAAGAAGCTCAATGATGAGACATTAGTGAAGACTTTCAAGTGAGAAGAATGGTCTACAGGGAAAGAGTTGGTAGCCGTTCTCATTCATGAAGAGAAAAGATCGTAAGTGTATACTTGGGTGGGGTGTTTTGTCTAAGATGCTAAATTAGTTAAGGTAGGCTAACTGCCTGTAACTGTAGTAAGTTTATGCCAATGTGTATTAATAGAATTTAATTCTCTCATATATATAGACTAAGGTGACTGAAGGTTTTCATGCCTTCCAAGAATATCCTGCACATTTATATCCAGAAAGTTAAAGGACAAAGATAATGAAGGATCATAAAGACTAAAAATGATCCTTAATGTTTTACTTATGTTTTACTACCTAGATTCAATCTGCTGGATGTATCTAAACTCCAAAGAATGCTGGGTAACATTTAAAAGTTTATCCAAAAACAAAAGAAAAAGATATAACGAACAGTGGTTAGATTATGTAAAAAACAAAAACTTATCTAAACACACATTTTTTGTAAACAATTAAATTTTAGCATTTCTGCCTAGATTTAAGGTAAGTTTTAAGAGTATATATGTCAGTCTTTGAAGACTACATGTACACAATGAATCACAGATGTTGGAGGTCAGGAGCCCTCTCTTCACTCTTACTTTTCCTAACGTGTAACCTTTATCTTGTGACAGATAGCAAGGAGGGCAAACGCCCATGGAACAACTATGTGTGTGCCTTAGGAGAGTTGATGCTTTGTAAGAGGAGAGCAGGTCACCAGAGGATCCTGCCTTTTGCATTCAATTGTGGGCTGCCAAAACTTGGTTCCTTTTGCTGCCTTTTTTGAATATACCTTCTTATCTTTTCCCAAAATACGTGCGGGAAGCACCATTAGCACCATAATTTAGCATGAAGGATTCATCACTGTAAATTCCACCAGATTCTCTTTGATTAGTGATTACACTTTTTGATTCCTTTCCATCGATACAAAGAGAGATCAACAACAAACATTCATATAAGGGAATTGCTACGAAAATTGAAACTCTTCACAAATTTCAGGAAGAAATTGAAAACAGGAAGGAGAGGTAAACAATACTCACACCAAAGCAGTATCTTTATACTGTACACTAAAAAGAACAGCCACTCCCTCTCCCAACCTCCACTCTTCAGT
Source organism: Dasyprocta punctata (assembly GCA_004363535.1). Taxonomy (NCBI): domain Eukaryota; kingdom Metazoa; phylum Chordata; class Mammalia; order Rodentia; family Dasyproctidae; genus Dasyprocta; species Dasyprocta punctata. The sequence continues at coordinate 140,001 of RJWM01000894.1, read as the reverse complement.
GTAAAATTTATTGATCCAGAATGAAAGAACTCAGGTCTAGATCCTGCCCAGTCACTTAACAACTCTATGAATTGTGGCAAAATAACTTCTCTATCATATACATTTATCATCTGTAAAATGGAGATAATAAGAAGTGTTTTGTCCCAGGATAGAGTGAGGTAAAAATGAGATACAACATTCAACTGACAGCTTTATAAATAGCTACATTAATGATCTTAGGATGCAAGTGACAAGGACCCAACCAGGGTGTTTCTTGTTTCTGACATTATCTCATGTTTTTGGCCACGGCTGTTGACCTTCTGGGCACCATGCCAGAGATACCTTTTGTGTTTTTATTCTGTTCCTTCTTTCCTGCTAGATTTTTTTGTACTTCTGATTTTTCTAATGCAAAATTGTGTTCTTTAGTAAACGAATTTCAATTGATGGTGACCTGCACTTTTTATAGAACTGGAACCTTGTCCTTTGTACATTTATTTTATTAAATTTAAATATAAGTTCACTTCAAAACTTTAAAGGACAAATAGGCCTCAAAACTTAGTGCAAATATCCACAGAATATTGAAAAAATTAAAAAGGAAATACATTGCTCATCTTAATTATGAAAAAGAACTTTTTTGTTGCTTTTGTTCCTTTTTCTCTGTTTACAAAATTTTGCTAATACAAAGATAGAGCCTTATAATGAAGGAAGCAACTAAATTTCATCATAATCCATGATTATAGAAAAAAACAGGTATATAAATCTGACTTATTGTAACACAATGAAAAAATGCTTGAAAAAACATTGTTTTCCATGCACACCAGCGTTCCTTTATTTCCAGCTCACTGCTGCAGTTACTGGTTTACTCAAACTTTCCCTAGGAAACAGCTACCATCTGCCTGATTAGCCTGTTTCCTTGGTATCCTGCCCATCGTAGCTATTTAAGTTCCTTCTCTATTTCAAGAAATGCACTCATTAGGGAAGGTGGTTACATCTGTTACAATTTGGAAAGAAGAGTACATAATTAAAAAACACAATAGCACCTTGATATTTTATTAGCTTTGAGCAGGAAAGCCTATTTTCAACTACTGTACTCTTAAGTGCTAATAAATAATGACATAATTTTTAAGCTTCCTCCTTTCAATCCTGAAACTCTGTGAATCTAATGAAAGGAATGTTTGCTACGAGGCTGACATTTTCATGATGTGCACATGTACAAGCTTATACAGAAACAAAATGCCATCTGTTAAAAATAGTTAATTTAATACTAGCAGAGAGTAACAAATGGTGAACAGGTAGTCCCCATTCTGATGACTATATCTCCTAAAGTGTTTTAAAAGACTGCTAATGAACAGCATAGACATTTTTCCCTTAACTTCTCTAGAATGCATGCTCCCCATGGACTGAAATTTTTATCTGTTTTTTTGTTGTTCGTTTATTTATTTTTTTCATTCTGTCCTAAGTAACAGGGCACATTATTACCATTGTAGGCAGAATTCTGAGATGGTTCTCCAAGACCCCAGAGCCCTACTGTGCACACACCTTATCCCACTTATTCAAACACTAACTTAGGTTTTGTTGGGATGGAACTTCATAGATCAATTAGTGACCCAAATCACTGATTTTAAGAAGATCGTCTTGGTAGGGCTGGCCTCATCATGGGAGTCTTTAATACAGAATTTTCTCTGCTAATCCCAGAAGAAGAAATCAGAGAAAATGCATACTGATTGGTTTGAAAGAAAACCATCCCTTTACTGGTCTACACCGTGCATAAGGCTATACAGGGAAGCTCTGTGGCCAGGACCTGAGAGCAGCCCCCAGCTAGTGACCAGCATGACATCAGTGACCTCAGTCCTACAACCCAGGAACTGAATTCTGAATTTTGCCAACAACTTGAGCAAGTTCACAGAAGAAGCTGAGGCCCAGGTGAAAATCACAGCCCCAGCCAACACCTGAATCACAGCCTGTGAGACCCTGAGCAGAGAACGCAGTCATGTGGTGCCTGAACTTCAGACCAGGAGAACTTTAACACTGCTAAGCTGATGATAATTTGTGATGTAACAGTCGAAAAGTAATATATTATCCTATGGCAGATGTGCAGGCAATCAACATTTGTGGAGTAAATACATGCAATTTTAATATGCAGCATGGTAAAGGTAGGATAATTTTATAAAAAGAGCAAAGCATAAAACTAGGTAAATAGACAAGTAGCTGAAATCAGTGGACACAGGGATAGACTTCACACCTCTCCTCCTCTAGATTTGTCTTACACCTCAGCTGAATGTGTTTTTGACAGATATTTTTGCAATCGATATTTTTCTACCCTGCATGCTGAAGAGATTATAGTTGGAGTTGTATACAGGAAAGTCAGGATACTATTTACAAAATTTCAGCCGGGCATGGTGGTACATGCCTGTGATTCCCAGCACTCAGGAGGCCGAGGCAGGAGGATCACTGCAAGTTTGAAGCCAGCCTGGGCTGCATAGTGAGTTCAAGGTCAGCCTGAACTACACGGCAAGATCCTGTCTCAAAAAACTAAAAACAGAAAGAAAGAAAGAATTCTTGTGATTTTTCAGACTAAAGTTTTTTTTTTATTTTAAAGAGAAAAGAATAAAAATAACAGTTTCAAAACAGTCTAGTAGGAGAGCAACAATAATGAATGCATTGCACATTGTTATCTACATAGTAGTTATTCAGAGTACAAGATGTAGGCATAAAATATTATCCCAACAATATTAACACAAACCTTTCTTTTCAATGAACTAAGAGAAACTAGCTGCATAGGTATCTTAACTATCTTGTGTATATATATTTTCCCTTCCTTCCTTTTCCCTTTCCCCATCACAGTTTCTCTTTTCTTTTGAACAGTTTCTTCGTAATTCACAATATCTATTTTGCATTTTGGATCTTATTTACTCGTTCAGATTTTCTAATGAGACAATATGCTATTTATACATGTGGGTCTGATGTATTCCATCCATGAGTATGGTCTCGAGTCGCATCCATTTCCCTATAAAAGTCTCAAGTCTATCCTTCTTTCAGACTGAGTAGTACCCCATTATATAAAACAACCACATCTTTTTTATCCATTCCTCAACTGATGGACATTAGGGATGTTTTCAAGATTTAGCTATTACACATTGTGCTGCTATGAACATGGGTGCACATGTATCGAGGTTCCTTAAAAAACTATTTCCCTTCTGAGTATCTTCCCAGAAGAATTAAAAGTATCATGCTACAGCAACATATAGACTGAAGTTTTAATAAGCACACAAATTGCATTACTCGTATATGCCTGTGTGATGATAGTCTGCCTTGTTTAAATGAAAAAAGAAAATTAAATTGAAAAATAGATGGCAATGCAAAGAAAAAATATGTAAACATACCTGTGTATGTGTCAATACAGGTGTGTGTAAATAGAACCTCATTATCTGTGGAGGACTGCTTTCAGGACCCCTGCAGATATCAAAATCCAGGGGTGCTTAGTCTTTTATGTACAAAGATGTAATATTTGCAAGCAAGCTAGACACATCTTCCTGTGTACTTTAAATCATTGTACATAATACATGAAAACGGTAGGTAAGTATTTTTATATTGTATTGTAAAGGGAATAATGACAAGAAAAAAAGGCTATATGTTTAGTACAGAGGCAGTTTTTTTAAAAAAAAAAATTCTATTGTGCAGTTGGTTATATCCATGGATGCAGAACCCATACATATGGAAACCTGCCATAAAAGGACCATTTAAAAGAATGGAGAACTGTGTGTCAGGGATACCTAAATATGCACTTGGCAGAAGGATGAACTAGAGATTGTATTTGCAGTAACATTTTGTAGAGATGAGAGCATAAAAAACAGAATTTTTAAAAAATACTACGGTAAAAGAAACCTTGCTATCGATCACTCTCAACATGTCCATCCTCTGCACACTTTGAACACACTTATCCCACCATTCTGTCCACCTTCTGAAGCAGTTCTGGACATCCTCTTTCCTGAGTGTCTTTATTTGTGCTGTCCTGCCTGCCTCAGTGCCCTGAATCCATTCCAAGTCCATTGATTTCCCTTTCATGGTCATTTTGACTTTGGCGAAGAGCCAGGAGCCACACAGTACCACATTCAGGGAATAAAGTGGATGAGGACACACTGTAATGCACTGTATTTTTGATCATAGCTCATAGAGACACTCAGAAAGAGGACTTTCAGAACTGCTTTAAAAAGTGGCAGGAAGGATGAAATGATTGTGTTTGAAGAGGGTTCTTGTCTTGTACTGTATCTTCTACTGTAATACATTTTTAATATAGAAATTCACCATATATTTTAATCACCCCTCCTATCATCATTAATATATTATATTTAAATGAAAGAAATTCAAAGTAAATTAGTCCACAACTCTGTTTTTAATACGGGTAAACATACTTTATACACGTATTTTAAAAACGTAGAACATGATTTATTTCGCTGAGAATAGCTGAAGTGTTGGACTTGCAGTTTTAAGTCTGGAATTTTAACTCCATCTTCATTTCATATATGACATGTAAAATTGGAAAAGATTTAAACTCATGGTCTAGGAAATCAGTGCTATAAAATTCCAGAAAGCCACCAATTTAAGTCTGACTAAAAATATTTAGAAATTAAATCAAAATTGGGTGTGTTGGTCTTACAGAGAAGGTAATAGTTTCCAGAGGAAACATTTTTAAAAGTGGTGCATATTATTTTTAGACTCTTAATCTTTAATTTTAGTTGAATTATTACCTATAAAAATCTGAATTCTTTATGATTGTTATAAAGGAAAAAGTATTTATCAAGAATTCCTGAAGGCAAATCTAATCTAGATATTTATGTTCATTCTATCTCTTTAGTGCACTTTTTCAAAAATCGCTTAAAACTCATCATTATATAGCAGTGAAAAATAATTTGTATCTGATTGTCTTTGAATTTTTTTAGACCATCCAATTTTCACTGCACCACTTTGAGTTACTTTCCGATTTTGATTTTATCTTTCATTAAATAGACATTCAAACTGCTCTGATTTTACTAGTATAAGTCAGAGAAATGAAGAGTGTTTGGGATACAACCTGAACTAAGAACCCATCTATTATCTACAAGTATGCTCTAGCTAATTAACACCCCAATAATATCAAAACAAATCTGGGATTAAGGGAAGACCTTTACTAGAGACAGAGGAAAATCTTATAACAGTAAAGGGAATAACCTACCAGGAGAATAGTGTTCTAAATCTGTACACATCAAGTAATATAACTTTAAAATGTATAATGATACTTTAAAATGATAATGAACTTTAAAATGATAATGAACAAAACTCAGTGAAGAAATACACAAAGTCACAACATAATCAACACTTCTATAAATCTCTCTAAAGAAATAATACTAACAGCAGACAGATTATCACTGTGAGTATAGAAAATTCTAACAACAGAGTTAACAGCTGGAACAGCCCAGTATAAGTGGAAGAGCTTATCCTAACATTGTTCTAATACAAATTCTTTTCAAGTACTTGTACAATGAAAGTGAATAAAAATCATAAGGCTCAGAAAAAATTAATAAGTCTACTGCTATTTGCAGATGATATGACTATATACACAGCATACGAAGGCCTACATATCTGAATCAATTTCAGATCAATTACAGAGCTAAATATTAAATTTAAATTGCTAAGTTTCTAAAGGGAAACAGGAAAATCTTCATATCCTGAAAATCTTTGGAATAGGCAAAGGATTCTTAAATGGGAGATGAAAGGAACTAAACTAAAAGGGGAGAAAAAGGTAAATTGGCCTGCACTAAAGTTTAAATTTTCTTTTCACTAAAAATCACTGTTATATGAAATATAAATAAGAACAAAATAAAAGATAGATAATAGGAAATAGGAAAGAGATCAAAAAATGGAGTGAGAAGGAGGGGAAAAGGAGAATTGAAGAAAAAGTGAAAATAGAGTTTTTGTAAATGTGAAGAGAACCAAGACTTGGAAGAGGAATGGGAGAAGTAAGGGACAAAAAAAAATGGATTTTGTTATGTATATGCAGCTACTCCCCACAATAAATGTAATCATATGTACTGGAAGCATATTAATAATTGAAAGAAGAAAAATAAATATGGATAAACCAGTAGGACACATACACACAAAAAAGTCATGACTAAAAAGTGAAAAAAACGAGCCGGGCGTGGTGGCGCACGCCTTTAATCCCAGTGCTCGGGAGGCTAAGGTAGGAGGAGCTTTGTGAGTTGGAGGTGGGTTTGGGCTACAACATGAGCACTAGGCCTGTGTGAACTACATAGTGTGACCCTATCTTAAAAAACTAGGGTCGGCTCAGTGGCTTAAGTGCCTGCCTGGCAGGCGCGAGGTTGTGAGTTTGATCTCTGGTGCCACCAAAAAAAAAAAAAAAAGAAAAAAAAAAAGTGAAAAACAAGCTATGAGATAGAAAAAGAAATTTTCTATTTATATATTTTCAAGCAATTTGCAGCCCAAATTCAAGAACTTTATACAATTAAAAATGAAAATGAGTGACAATCCAAGAGTTAAATTATGCACAAAATTTGAAAGAGCTGTTTACAAAACTGAATACATCAGTAGGCAATAAATTTATGAAGAAGGTGATAAACTCATTTTTCATTAGACTACTGCAAATGAAGACTACCAACAGACTCCAGTCTAGATTAGCTGAGTCACTGAAGTTAAAAGGAGACCACATACAGTCCTGAGGAAAAAGGAGAGGAGCTGAGATTCACTGTAAAAACTATTTGGCAGCCTTTAATATATTCTGTAAGTCAGAGGAGTTTCAGCCCCATATATACACCAAACGGAAATGTATACATATGTTCGGCAAAGAACACGGTTAAATATATTTGTAGAAATAGTATTTGTGATAAACAGGAAGCAAGCCAACTGTCCACCTACAGCAGAAAATGTTATTTATAGTTCATGTGATAAAATCCTGCATAGCAGGAAAATGAATGAATTACAATGGCATACATCAGTCTCACAGATACGGTGCTGAGCAAAAGGAAATAGAATGCTCGCTGTGAGTACACTCACCTGAAGTTCAAAAAGCAGGACCCACTAATCTATGGCAATGCACTCTGAAGTTAGTGATTATCACGAGAACAAGGAGGTTGGAACCGGGAAGGAGCTTTTGAGAACCTGTTATGGTTTATTTATTTTTACCTAGATGCTGGTACCTTGGGAGGACACATTTTGTGAAACTAAATTGAGTAGCACGCTATGATTTGTATACTGCTGTGTAATGTATCATAGCAACAAAATTTTATTACAAAGCAAAGCTAAAGGACCATGCATCCCCCTGACTGACATGTTTTGAAAAAAAAAAAGACCATGCATCCTTCTACCCAAAAGAAACCAACAAATTAATTAATTAATTAACAAATAAATAGCACTTTATTAAGTGTCGCTATGTATCTAAAATGTCCGTTAACTAAAAATGAACGTTCGCAAAACATTGGTAAGTCTATTGTTAAAATTTCAAGTAAAAAAATATATAGTACTACATTCCCATTAGAAATTTTAAATAGCACATTAGTAATCCTCTCTCTCTCTCTCTCTCTCTCTCTGACACATGCACATATACATGTTTGATCCCTGTTTTAGTGCCCAAGATGATCAAATTAATTAATGCCTGGGTATCAATTTGTATTTTGAACGTGACTAAAACCACGAAACTATCTGATAAACAAAGATTAAGAAAAATGTTATGACTTTGCCTGTGTTCTAAACAATTAAAGTGATGATATCGCAATGGCAATTTTGCTAGTAATCCATGACAAAGCCCATTATGCCTAAGATGTTGATCATTAAAAATAAATATGCAAATTAAGGTCATTAGTGTCTAAAAGTTTAAAAACAGGGTGTGATATAAATATTTAAGATAAAGAAGGATATAATAAAGTTAAAGGGGGCTGTGTCAGTTTTCTATTATGACAGAAAATTATCTGAAATTTAGCAGTTTAAAAATAGCACAAATGTATTCTTTCATAGCTTCAAGGGACACCAGTCCAGATCCCAAATAGCTGAGTTCTTTCCTGAGGTCCTCTGCTAAGAGCAAGCTGCAGGGAGCTCACGCCTAAGGCTCTGGGCTGTCTTTCCAGCCCGTGGGCTGTTGACAGGATTCATTTCCTTGCCACTGCAGGACTGAGTATCTAGGCTTCTTGCCGGTGTCCACTGAGGACTGGTCACAGCTGCTGGAGGTCACCCATACTCTTTGTTAAGTGGCCTTTTCTATATCATGACAGCTCTTCAACGCCAGCAAGAGAATTCTTCCTGTAGTAGGCTCCAGTGGGTCTTACCCCCTAGAAAAATTTAAAAAAAATTATATATATATATGTAGAGAGAGAGAGAGAGAGAGAGAGAGAGAGAGAGCGAGAAGACAGAGCCTTCACAATGAGCTATATCTCCAGGCCTTTTTTGTTTTTAGACAGGGTCTCCCTAAGTTGCCCAGGCTGGGCTGCATTTATAATCCTACCTGTGCCCATAATGAGGGGATTTGGGGGGCCTTTATACACAGAATTGGAGGACTTGGGGGGCCTTAGGAAGCCTGCTGACCACCAATACACAATAATCATACTAAATTCCCAACATAACATTTAATTAATTTAAAAATCCCTTGGTTCAGACATGAATATTAGAAAGAAATGTAAGTGATACAGTATTGAAGAAAAAATCGGGAAGAGAAACTGTAATAGTTCAGTGTTGAAAATTACACAGACCAAAAGAAGGTAAACACAAAATTATAAAAATTTAATGCCATCATGCCCAAAGTGTAAGATGCAAGTTTTTCTTACTGCGGTTAGAAACAATTTGAAATCCACCCTCTCAGCAAATTTGTAAGTGCACAAAGCTGACCGTTCCCTGCAGCCACGATGCTGCCCTGCAGATCTCTGAGCTTACCCGTCTTGCGTAAGTGAAACTGCACCCCCAGCGAAGGATAGACAATTTACAAATAAAAATAAGCCCATTTAGATCACAGATCGTTTAACTTTTTATTCTAAAATAGTTCACTGTAAAAGAACCCTTGCAAGGATCTGATTGAATATTTTTTAATTTTTTACAAAAAGAGTCACGCTGGAAATCTTTCGCAAAGGGTAGGAAGAATGACGTTGTAACTGCGGTACCTGTGAAATACAAACTGTCTTCGAAACTGTTTAGTAACAGCAAGCACTTGCGCACTTTACAGTACCCAAATTGTATTCAACATTTCTAAAAGGAAACTTAACTTTCTCTTCCCAGTAACTACTTCCTAATCTGGGTTTTTCTATTCGCGGAATCCTCCTCCTCCCAGGCACTAATAATAGAAACCTCGGAGTCATTCTCCTTGCCCTGCACTTCCTTATCCCCATACCGATGGAGTTACTAAGCTCTATCTCTCCACTCTTGTTCGCCGGATAAACACTGACCTAGGGCCTGTTGTCTTAAGACACCGGCTCACCCCTGAAGCTGCCACCACGGGGAAGCAGGGTTTACACGGTTTCCCATTTCCGTTCTTACTTCCTTTGTGCTTTGTGTTGAAAACCTCCAAAAAGTTCTGATTCTAAACCCTCATTATATCTAATTCATTCTACCGACTGCTGCCAAAGTACTCTTCGTTCATTCATGCATTCATTTATTCAGTGGTGCCTCTGTTAAGTACTTTCTCAATTCTCGGAATACAACAGTAAACAAGACAAGGAAAGCTCTGGCCTTAGGGAGAGCAGGTACTGGCGCCAGAAGGAAGTTACATATGTAGAAAAACAGATTTTACAAGATGTGGGAGTGTGGATTATTCTATAAAGTCTCTTACACTGTGCCACTTGGCCTCAACCTTAAATGTCCTTCAGTGCTTAATATATAAGTCCTTGGCATTCAGAGCCTTCTTCAATTTGTTTTTGCCACCTTTCCACCACTTTTTACAAATTGTCCTCTTTCAGCATCTCGTGTCAGTGCTTCGGTGCCCCCACCCCTTTCTCCTTCTCTGGCCACCTTCCTCTCTGTCTCTCTGCTGCTACTCAGCTGTCGAGAATAAGTATCATCTCACATGAGCTGTGAAGTCTTCCTACTTCACCCCAACATGCCTTCCCTCTTCTGACTTCCCATTGTGCTTATTATCTTTAACCTTTATTTTAAAAAACTAATAAATATATGTACACACATATAATTTAGTAATCGAGTCAGCTGATTTTCTGCAAGCATGCGTGTGTCTAATATTTTGCTGGATCTCCAGTTCCCTTAGGGCAAAAACTATTGCTTTTGTGTTGCAGTATCCTAGACAGCGATTTTTAAATACTAAGATGGATAAATTCTCCTTTCAGAAGTAGGATTATCACCTGTCTAATACTTAGTCCCTTTAAATAATAGTCATTCTCAGATTTTTTAGCCATTTTGTATGTAATTTCACTTCGCAAAATGTGAAGATCTCCTCACGTAAAGAAAAACTTGAAATTCATGACCACTAATAGTGAAAAATACCAACTCTGAGGAAAAGATGTCTTAACAGAAATACTACAGAAAATCTGTGAAAGTAACAAAGCCTCTGTCCAACCCGGCTTTCGCAGTCTCCGGAGTGTAGCCTCCCCACGCCTTGGGCACGGCAGCCCTCACTCCACAAGAGAGATCTGCAGTGAGCACTGCTGTGGCCAGGCATGGTGCTCCGCACTCCTCCAATGTCATCTCCAAACTTTCTTCAGACCTCACAGAAGCCTCTGCAAATTCTCATTTCACTTAGAGGAGCCCAGCCTTTCATTACCCGCAAAATGGTAATCTGTATCTGAGCAATCTCCAACAACAGCCGCAACCACAGCAAAACTCTTGCCGAAACATAACAAATTCCCTTTAGAATGCTCAGCTGAGCTTGTGAGAAAGCAAAGGAAATCTCGGAGGTCAAATGTAAACAGAAAACAAAAAACCAGAGCTGAATGGGTAACCTGGGGGGATGGGGGATAGCTTTGGGGAAGGACATTTGCTTGGCCTAGACAAAGTCCTGGGTTTGATTCTTGGCACTGAAATAAAGAGAGGGAAGGGTGACTTGATTACAGAATATGAAATATAACAGCTTTAGAAATATAATTTACAAATACTGTCATTAAAACCTGGAACAAGGCTCAGAATGTACTGCAGTAGTAGCGTGCTTGCCTAGCATGTATGAAGGCCTAGATTTAATGTTCAGCACCACGTACAAAAAAGTGGAACAAGGGGTAATTTGGAAACAATGATAAAAATGTTTATAAAAGAAATACATCAGTTGCCCAAAAATCAACTGAAAAATTAAATAATTGCTATAAACTGGGCATGGAGCTGCACACCCATAGTCCTAGCAACTCAATAAAGAAGAGCTAGGAGGATCGTTTGAGCCCAAGACTTGGAGGACAGCCTGGACAGCATAGCTATCCACATCTATTAAAAAAATATAATTGCTATAGGGGGCAGTAAACAGTTTTTTTAGATGAAAGTGAATCATGGGGCTTGTCTCCTTTAATAAGTCTCAGAATCTTTTTCCTGATATCAGAAGAACAATATAATAGTAAGACTTTGTAGCTGTAAAATATGGAGAAGACAATAACCCCATGACCTCAGTCAGAATGTTCAGGAATAGGAACATTGATACACAATGTTTTCAAGAAACTTCAGCCAAAAAAATCTCATGCTATAGTTAATGCTAAGTTGCAAAAGACTATAATTTTATTTGAGGAAAGTATATTTTAAATTAGTCAGGCTATAGACATAAGTCATACAAATTTAGCTGAGTTGGAAAATGCTATCACCATATTTTTCTACCTTCTCTATTTGACTTGATCTTTCACATGAAACATCCTTGAGATGCTTTTCCAGTTTGTTTAGGTAGCTCAAAAAGTATAGAAACTTAATTGATATCCTCATTATAGGGAATTAAACCCTATTCAATAATCCTAGCACTCTGGGAGGCTGAGGCAGGAGGATTACAAGTTAGAGCCCAATCTAGGCATTTGAATGACTTAGTAAGACTGCCTTAAAATGAAGGACTGAGCATGTAGCTCAGTGTGAAGGCTCTGGATTCAATCCCCAATACCACACACACAGACACACAAAAAAATTACAAATATTTACACTTCATACCAAATTACAAATTCAGAAACATTTATCAGCTTTAAAATGTACTAATATCAAAAAAATTTTTAAATGGCAAAATATAAAGTCAATTCTAATACATAGAGTCTATAGTCTTAGCCACGAACAAAAACCTAATTATCTGTGCCATCGTTACCAAATTGTATAAATAAATCAAAGAATTTGGACAGTTTTGGTGATGCAAAGAGTTATTTAGATAACAGAGATTCTAAAATTATCTGAGGTACTTGGGCTACCATAACAAGTTACCAGAGCCTGAGTGGTTTATTTCATGTTGTCCTGAAGGCTGGAGGTATAAGACCCAACGACCAGAATGGACAAGCTTCCCGAGGGGCCTCTTCCAGCTATTGTAGCAGACCGCCAACTTAAAAAGAAGGAAGCGAGCTCTCTCTTAACTCTTATAGGAGTATTAATCACATTCCTGAGCGATCCATTCTCCTGACCTTAAGTAACCTAACAACCTCCAGTTTCCACCCCCCAATAGCAACATACTGGGATCCATGCATTTCATAAAAATAATTCCAGAGAAATGCATACCTTAGTCCATAACAAAAGTGTTTTCCTTTTTCAGAAATTCTTTATAATCTCATGTAAGATGTTGCTGGTTATTTCCAAATGGTGGTAAAGTTTTTTCACAACTCAAATTTTAGGCTTGTATAAATGTGCAGCATTCTTCAACCCAGTAGCCTGACCTTAAATGACATTTTTTTAGTCTGTTCATTCTATTTCTTATAGACCTTTGTTAATCAACTTTGCTTCAGGAACAAAAGATCATAGAACTCTGTTATTTACAATAACAATAGCTTGTTTATTGCTTGTATTGCATGTTGGCTACCATGCTTAATTGATTTTCTTTTGTGCATCTTTTTATTCTGCAACCCTGATTGAAAGAACAGTCTCCATCTGGAACATTTTATTCTTGTGGCAAGGGGAAAGAGCTAGATGGTTGGCAGAAATATCAAGTGACACGTCACTTTTGCTTAGTTATAATATTATTTTTCTTCTTAGATAGAAGCTTTTTGGACTGTAGTGGTCAGAACTTTATGAGAATATGACATTTGAGCACACTTCAAAGAGGAGTAGAAGTAAGCCAGCAAAGTTCTGGTGATAATATTTCATGTAGAGTGTAGAGTAAGTCTGAAGGCTCTGAGGTAGCGTGATCCTTGGTCCATTTAAGATGTTCAGTGTGACAGGACCATGGTTGAGGGGTACAGGTATGGAGCAGAAGTTGAGGTGGAAGAGAAATATGTGATGCCATTTAGGACTTGGTAGTTCACAGAAAGATGTTTTCATCTTCTTATGTGTGATGGGAGAATGTTTTCTAAAAGTATGTGCAGTGATTTGATTTATATTTTTAAAAGGTTACTTGGGCTACTTGGTGTAGAATACATCATGTGAGGATCTAAGTCACTTTCTTGTCACTGAGACACTGTACCTGACACCTACAACTTGAAGGAGGAGAGGTTCATGTTCATAGTGACAGTCTGGTTGGCTCACTCCAAGGCAGAAATGGCATGCTGGAAGGGCCAGGCAGAGGAGAGCTGCTTACATCATGGCGGTCAGGAAGCAGAGAGAGAAAGCAGGAGCCAGGAAGGCAGACACACCCATTCAAGTCATGCTCCCAACGACTTGCCTGTTCTGACCAGACTCCACCTCCTAACAGCAGGTCGATTATAGACCCCATGATCCAGTCACCTCTCTTCTGAGCATATGAGAGTTCTGTGGGTCATTGATAGAGCTCAGACACAGATGCTGCCAGTTTGAGTGAGCCCTCGCCACTTTAGAGAAACATAGGTTTCCCTTTACGTAGGTGGCAAGCAGTTCCCTGAGGACATGTCAGCAGGCTGCTGAGGACACAGAGGACAATCAGCAAGCCACGAGCCCAACATTTCTTAAAACCACCCCTGCAAAGGCCTGCCCAAAAATGCTGCAAAAAAAAAAAATAAAAAAAAAAAAAAGCCTGCTAGCCTGTAAGAGACACCTTCTCTCTTCTGCATGCATAGAGAGGTCCCTCTCAAGTTCAGCAGTAAACCTGCTTGCGCTGGTGAGTCACATCCCCTCTCTTCTGCTCAGTCGGTTTTGATCTAAACCATGACACTGAGCCAAAGTGGAAGTAAAGTGATGCTAGAACATTCTAGTATAGTAGTCCAAGTGAGAGGTAATGGTAATTTAAACTGGGATGGTAGCAATCATGATTGAAATACCATGAAATACAGTGATTGGTCCCAATGTCTGTGTCCCTGTCAAATTTACTTTTCAAAGTCCCAAACCCCAAGGTTATAATATTAAGAGGTGGGGCCTTCGCAGAGGTGAGAAAGTCAGGAGTGTGGTGCCCCTGTGAATGCAATCAGTGTCTTTGTAAAAGACAACCCAGAGAGCCAGCTTGCCCTTACACAATGTGAGGATGCACGGAGAAGATACCAGCTCTGAGACAGGCAGCAGACCTGCCGTTCTCTTGATCTTGAACCTCTCAGCCTCCAGAACTATGAGAAATAAATTTCTGTTGTTTATAAACCAGCCAGTTAGGGTATATTGTTGTCATCGTCCAAATGGACTAAGATACACACCACGAATTGTAAAGATGGAGCTGACAGGACATGCTGGTGAATTAAATGTGGGATGTGAGAAAGAAAGAATCCAATGATGTTATCAAGGGTTTTGGCTATCAGGTGAGTGGTGACACCATTAACTACATGGGAACCATAAGGATACTGATACGCGTGGTAAATTTGAGCTTTCTATTTTGCATATGAGATATCCAAGTGAAATTCCAAGGGACAGTTTGAACCAAGAGAAGATGCTGGGGATATAGGCATTTGGGAAATGTATATATATGTACATATGCATATAAATACATACACATACATATTTCTTGGGTTTAGACTAAATCATTCAGGAAAAACAATACAGCATAAAAAAACAAAACAACAACAAAAAAAAACCAACCAACCAAACAAACAAACAAAAAAACAAGGATACTCCCAGCACTCTCAGCATTTAGAACTTGGAAAGAGAGAAACATCTGACAAACGTTCTGAAGCCAGTGAGTTAAGTGTGTAATGATTCGAACACTGAGAAATGTGTCTACAAGGAAGAAAGAGGAAGATGTCAGTTTTAGATGCCTTTAAAAGGTTGTGATGATATGCGCAAACTAGATTTTATTCATTGAAGCTTAGACCAGGGACATAAAATTGATGCTCTGTACTAGGTTGGTCAAAATACTGCTGTGTGGGTGTTTTGACCAAATGACAAAGATATTGGGAAGAATATCTAGATGATTCGGGACAAGATGGTAAGGCATCTATTTCTGGCCACTTAAAATATGATGAAAGGAACCAGAATTTTTTATGTAAGAAAGTTTTCCTGGAAGACTTATTTGTAAGCTTCAGAGACTTTAAAGGCTCTATATTCACAAAATAGACTTGTAAATATTTACAGTTACTACTGAGTCTTATGGACATCATCTCACTGAAAATGTTCAAATTGTCCTCCAAGGTGCAGATGTGAAGTCCTGGGTATTGAACTCAGGACCATTGAACTGAGCTATATCCATAGAATTTTTTTCTTGATGCAGGATGTCACTAAGTTGCTCAGGCTGGACGCAAACTTGTAATCCTCCTGCCCAAGTTTCCTAGAGTGCTAGAATTACAGGTGTCCATCCTTGTGCCCAACTTACAGTCACAGGCTTTCTAGATGTCTTTTGTAGTTGCCAGGACTTTTGCTACTTAAATGTTTGTGTCCTTTGGAAGAATGAAAACCTGCTTGGACTCAGATTTTTATTTCATGATGGTCTTCTTTATTCAACAATTTTTAGCATCTGCCTATTTGCCTTAAGATAAAGTCAAACACCCAGATTAGCTCTAGAATTTTTTTTCATACACTTGTTCTAATTGACTTTGTATTGCTTTCTGATTACAAGTTTTCTGCTCTATTAAAGCTGGCTTCTTTCTTCTCTACCACCAAAGAATACCCACCATGTGTCTTTATTTTCTTATCTCTGCTTGGGAGATTTGGCCTCTCTTCTTTCACTATGAAGGGAGTTCATGGAAGCTAAAGAAAAAGTTTTACCTTTTTACCTCTAGGAACAATCAGTTTTTTTCCCCCTAAGCTGGCATTGCAGACATCTATACCCACTCTCATTCACAATTATCTATTGAATTTTACATTGTAGCATATTATTATGCTACCATTTTCTGAGCAATAGCTCATTCTCTCGACAAGACTTATCAAGGTAATAGATAAAACTTTTTTAACTCCTTTCTTTTCCTGCTGTCTCTTTACTTCAAATCCCATTAAAACCTCCTAATGGGAGATGCAGCAGCTGTCAGCAACCCATCCTGCTTCCTTGTTGCCTTCTAGTGCTTAGTATGAAATCCACTTTTGGCAACATCCTTCTAAGTGCTTTCTCCCAACTATGATCACTGTAAACAGCACAGGGAGTTCATGAATCCAAAAGCAGTCTTCACCAAACAGAAAGGAGTTGAATGTGTATGCCTACTTACCTCACTCCTCATGTGGGATCACTCTAAGGCATATTTTGCAGTCTTCCATAGAAGTGCTCCCCACATTTTGGGCACCAAAGACTTGTTTTGTTGAAGATAATTTTTCCAGACTGGGGTGGGGCAGAATGACTTCAGGATGATTCAAGTGCTTTACATTTATTGTGCAGTCAAACCTCCTTCCTAATTGTAATCTGCACTTGTAGCTGCTCCACGGTGATAGCATCACTGCCTCAGCTCCACCTCAGGTGATAAGGCAGTAAGCACATCTGAGACCCCTTGTATGCACAGTTCCCAGTAGGGTTTGTGTTCCTATGAGAATCTAATTCACTGCTGATCTGCAGGAGGCAGAGCTCGGGTGAAAATGTGGGTGATGGGAAGTGGCTTGAACACAGATGAAGCTTCATTTCTTTGCTGGCTGCTCATCTCCTACTGTACAGCCTGGTTCCTAACAGTGGTTGGAACAGGTTGGAGACACCTGTTTTGTGGTTTCCTCAGAGGATTGACCCTATACCTGTTTATGGCTTTCGTCCCTCGCTATCTCACTTCCCTTCTCTGCAATGGTGTTTCTAGGGAACATCTCCCAATCAACAACTTACAATACAATTCTAGTCTCAGGGCCAGCTGTTAGGGAACCCAACATAAGCAAAGAGTATTTCTATCCATGCAGATAACTCATATGAGACTCAAGAGAGGTTAAATAATTTGACCAGAGTTATGAGGTTAGTAGCAGCAGAGGTTGGATTCAGAGACAATGGATATACCACAACATTCCAGGTTTGGAGTTGGTTTACTGTGTCTAAATTATTACACTGAATCACTCTGTAGTCAACAGAGACTCTGGCAAGTTCCTACAAAAACTATAAAAATTCAACTTAGTTCAGTTTTTCTTTCTTTGCATAATTTATCTCAGTGTTAAATGCTTATTTTATTTTGTTTTGCTTTGTTGTGTTTTGTGGCTGTCGGGAATTGAACCTACGACCTTGGGCGTGTTAATTAGGTGCTCTACCACTGAGCTACGCCACAGCCCAACATAAATGCTACACTGATTTATGTGGCTGCTTGGTTAAATATTTACCTCTCTACCTAAAGTGTATATTCCTGGTAGCAAAGGCAACACCTACTTCGGCTCACCATTGTTTCCCCAGCACTTGAGAAATACTCGGAAGTGGAATCAGAGAGGTGGTGGAAGCCAGGAGTGAGCAGGATATATAAAGCAAACAAGCAACAAGATCAGGAGGGAGGTACTGGCAGCAGAGTCAGAATCAGAAGCAGAAGAGACAGTATTGGTAGAAATAAGCATGAAGCACTACGGAGCCACCTGAGTCATGGGAGTGGTACAGTGACTGAAGAAGATAATAACATGGTCCTATTTCTCAGACATGAACACAAGCATGCCTGCTAGTTCCCCAGAGCTGCTTCTGGATCCTGAACAATAGTAGCTATTACAGTTCCCTACAACACTGGACGTGTTGTTGTAGAGTACTTTTGTTGTTCTGCCTTGCTTTCCCAGAAATACTTTTAACAGACATTCATCACTTGAGGTGAATTTGTGACATCTGTGGAGCTCAAAAAGCCTTACAGATCTGTCAACTGAGAAGAATAGCCTTGTTCTTTTTCAGGGTTGTGAAAGAGATGTTGCACTTTGAAAACTTGAAAGTTTTTTTTTTTTTTTTCAAATCTAAGGCATGACTTTTGGATTACTTTTAATGAAAATATTTTATTAAATTACTTCTGAAGAATGTGTTAAATTCATGGTAGTTTTTCTTAAATCTTTTCCACTTTGTTGTCAATGAGCTATTTTATGTCCAATGCAGAGCCACTTTTGCTTCTATTATATTTTCTAGCTCAAAATATATATTATAGAAAGAACAGACAGAGAATGTGTTAGAATCAAGCTATAATTAAATAATGATGCAAAACCACTCCTTCTGGTCAGCACGGCTCTGAGACGAAATGCGTTACTGAGAAATAATGAGCCCTCATCCCAGCCACACTATGATTAACACCAAATACACTTCTTAGGCATTTGTGTAAATTACCTAGTAGGTCATAGAATAGAGTAAATTCAATGTAAACACTCAGTTATAACAACATCCCAAAGTACCTGTTTTTAAAAGAATAAGTTTCTTTCTTTCTTTCTTTCTTTCTCTTTCTTCCTTCCTTTCTTTCTTTTGGGGATCAAACCCAAAGCTTTCACACTGACCTATATACATCCCCAGTCCTTTAAAAAAAATTTTTTTTTTGAGACAGTGTCTCACTTCAGTTACCCAGTCTGGGCTGGAACTATCAATCCTCTTGCCTTAGCCCACTAGAGCATTGGATTCCGAGTGTGCACCACCACATCTTGCTTCAGAAATAAGGTCTTCATCACATGCCTTCTCACATGTGAGAGCAGTAGATGCTTGCAGCGGGAAGTCCCCACACCCTGGGCATTCATCTGTTCTGTGTACATCGATAGCTTCTTACTGCAGGCACCACTGACTCTACCTGAGGGCCTTCCCTGGCCCAAAAGGTACTAACTGTACACATGGACATTTGTAAGTGTTGGAGAGGAGGAGTTTCCAGGAGCAGCCCTCACAAGCCATAGATGAGAGCTGATGAATAAAGTCAAGTTTCTTTGTTTCCTGGGTGTGACAGCTCTCAGTGGAGTCTGCACTCTCTCCAGGAGTATTGGGCCCCAGCTGCTCACAGTGGTAACTTTAGGCTAAATCTATCTGTATTACCTTTTTACCCTTCTCTTTCCTTTCCTTTATAAACATATTCTTCATAATGCTTTTGAAGTATTTAACACTCACAACTTTACCTATAACCTGTCTTGACAACCCCACTTAGTCCTTGTGAGGTTATTCTAGACTATTTAAGAGCACTGTTTATGACACACATTTAAGGGTGAAGGAGTTATAGTGAGACCAGAGAAAGTAACCTAAATTAGCTACTTTGCTGGATTCATGAGGCGAAAAGACCAAAGGTCAGTTGGATTTTGGTTCTATGGGTGGCGCTTAAAACATTGCTGACATATGAGAGGAATGAAGATGTCATAATAAAAGAAATATGAACTAGAATCCTACCCACTCTGACTCCCTTATTTCCCCTTTCCTGGAACCTTTCATTTCCTTTCTTTTCTACTTTGACCATGGGCTACTATCACATAAAGGAGCCAAGGTACAGAAAGGAAAATATACAAATGTCCTTGGTTAGAGGAAAATAATCAGCAAAAGTGAAACAGTTCTAAATAATGAAGAATTTTCTGACAATGAAAAAGGAATAGCACACAAAATACAGAAAATAAACTAAATAATAAAAAGACATATTTTTATGTTCCTTAAACTTTCAAAAAAAGGTTATTTTGTGCAATCTGTCGAAGCTTTTTTATCCATAAATAAATGTAAATATTTTTAAGAGGACTTCTGCTAATCTCCTTTGAAGTTTATTTTGTAACTTCAGAGATCAGGCTATTCTTTAATTACTCCATGGTCTTTGCTTAGCTGCTTTTCTCATTGCTGAGACAAAATACCTGACACTCAAAGTTAAAGGAGGAAAGATTTATTTCAGCTCACAGTTTGTAGAGGTTTCAATCCATAGATTACTGGTTCCAAGGCAAGGCAGTATGGCAAACGGCATTGTTAAGGAGAAACAGTCCATGGCAGGGCAGGCAGGAGGCAGCAAAGCAGCAAGCCTGCCTTGTTCCGGTCCCTTTATGTTCTAATCATCTTATTGATTGATGCCACCTACATCCATGCTGGGGCTTCCATTGTCTACACCTGGAACTGTGTTAGTTATCATACACCCTTAATCTCATTATCACACAGTGCAACCCAGCATCACACACCTATAAACCATCTACCTCTGAAAAGTCCCACCTACAAGGCTTTTGGGGGGACGTCTACATACAACCCATAACTGTTTATAATCTTTTATAGATCTAATTTATGTTAAATACTATAATTTATGCAGAGCTATTTACTTTTTCATCAAAATATTTCTTTTAATCTCTGTCCTGTCAAATTATCTTATTGTTTTTATTCTTTTGTGTGCTGAGGATTGAACCCAGAACCTCATCATGCATACTAGGCAAGTGATATATCACTGAGCTACATTCTAGACCAATGTTATTTTCTCAAAAAAACTTCTTAATTAAGAAATGCATATTCTGGGCATTTTATGATGAGGTGAAAAATGCAGTGGGGGGTATAAGGGTTAAAAGTAAAGGCTTCCTTTCAAAATTGTTGGGCCAATGAAATTTTTTGACACTATTTAGATAAATTTGACACTAATTATGTTTGCATAATTAGAATGCAATAGGGCAGGAACATGACTTGGGATTCTTCAAACACAGGTGTAAGCTATTTATCATTTCTAACTTAGTACTTTCATCAGGAACTATTCTTATGGTTCCTCTAGACCATTGGAGATTCTCTTGGAGCTCTATACTGAGTCAAAATTATTTTCCATATACACACAGTATTAAAACCACAAAATATTTTGAAAAAATTATGACAATAATTTGAATTGACAGTGAAGCTAGAATAAGCAAACTTTATTCTTTAAATTAAAATTTTAGTTTCACACAAGTCTCTGCATAATGTTTATTATTTATGTTTCATTATATATATTTTAAAAAATCTTGTTGCTTTTCTAAAATCACAGATTGAATGCTTTATTAAAGTTAATTTTGAATTTTCATCTCTTAGGTTTTGCATATTGTTCCATTTTTAAAGTATCTCTGTTTAATATTATTTATGAATTTAATTAAGACTGTTCATTCCCTTCCTACCTAATGTTACTTAAGATCACACCTAACACCAATTTCTAACAGAATTCCTGTAATAATTCTCTCCAAATAGATATCTCACAGTTTAATTTTAAATCATGCTTCAGTTTCTAAAGTCACGAAACTTTAAGAAATATATTTAAATCGGGAAATTCAGGGAGTTGGTAGAAAAAACAAAGAAGACACAGAAGAAGAAACCAAGGGAGAAATTATTAGGACAAAAATGAACATGAGAGATACAAACTAGAGAAGCCTAGAAAGTGGAAAAGGTAAAAGTAAAGAAAGTAGAAATATTGAACCCTTTGGAGAAAACAAAAGGTCATTAAAAATAGAAGACATTTGAAATGAAGGGAATACACAAGCAATAGTAAAAGATCAAGCCTAGATCTGTCCAATACTGTTACAACTTACATCTAAATGTCTCTTCAAAGTCTCATGTGCTCATAGATGAGAACTTGAGAGGTGACTGGACTATGGGCGGTTGATACTCATCAGTAGACTGGTCCACTCATAAATTTATAGCTTAATGTGATGTTGGCAGGTGGAACTTGGTTTCAGGAAGTGGGTCTATCCCCTTCCCTCCTCTTTTAATTACTTTCTGCTTCCTGTTGCCATTTCATGAGCTGTTTCTCCTTTACCATGCCCTGCTGTCATGCCACCCTGCCTTGGAGCCAACTAACTATAGATTGAAACCTATATAAACTGATACTCAAACTAAATTTCTTCTTCCTTAAATTGTGGGTGTCAGGTGTTTTGTCCCAGCAATGAAGAAAGTAACTAAAGAAACAGATTTTGGTACCAGGAGTGGGGTCATTGCTGTGATGCTACCTGACCATGTGGTTTAGAGACTTTGGAAATGCCTTACGTTTGGAAAGGTTTGGTGATGGCACCAGGAGAAGCAGTCCTAGAATGCTGTAAGCCAAGCCTGATGGGAGATGCTGGTCAAAACTCAGAAGACTGGACTATTGACAAAAATGCAGCCAATAAAAGACCACCCGTTGACATAAGCCATGTATTATGCTCTGGAAGAAAGTTTATCTGCATTTTGCTCATGTCCTGAGATTTTGCAGGAGAGTAAGGGATCTGGCAGGAGGAATTGCAAGGCAGCCTATTATTGAGGTTGTGGCATAGGTATTATTGGGGCAGTTTAGCCAGTACTGTGCTGAGAATCAAGAGCAAACGGCACAGCATAATGATTTTAAGAGTTTTAAATTTGGTTGAAAAAGAAACTCTAGTAAATTTGGGGCCTATAAAGATGGAGCATAGGAAGACTTAGTTGCTAAAAATACTAGCTTTAAAAAGAACCCAAGTACCTTTGATCTGGAAACTTTAAAAAAATGCCTTGAGGGAATGTGATGAACCAGCAAAGTCTAACCCTTTGCAAACTCAAAATTGCAAAAGTGAAAGACTGCTTTTAGAAGAGAGCCCCAGAACACCATGCTCTAGAATGGCAGCAGAATGGCACCAAGATTTTGGAAGAAGGCCTGGGAGGCCAGGCAGTGTGCTCCTGAGAGGGCAGTATGTAAAACTGTGATAGTGAAGTTCAAAGTGCAGAGGAGACTCAGAGGTTGTGGGAAAAGCCAGGAATGTGTACCGTCTGAGGAAATCTTCAGGGAGTGAGCAAAGCCAGCCCAAGAGATGCCATGAGAGCTACAACCACAGACTGATGTTGGAGGGTGGGATGCCCAAGCACCATGGAGTTCACATCTTGTCACAGATTGCCTCACTTTCTGGATGTGGAAATACTAGGTTTAATGTTTGCCCTGTTGGATTTTAGTCTTGCTTTGGTTTCATTCCTTTCTATAGTCCTATTTCTATCTTTTGAAATGTGAATGCTTATACTGTTCGATATTGAAATTAACGTTCTTTCCATTTTTATAGCAGCTCATAGCTAACAGTTTGCCTTAAATATGAGAGGAGACTTTGGACTTGGACTTTCCAGTACTGCTGAAACTGTTAGGACTTTGGTAAATATTACAGGTGAACTAAATGCATTTTGCATAGAGACACACATGAATCTTTTGGGGGTAGGGGTAATATGCTGTGGTTTATACCCAGATGTTCCTCCCACCAAAGTCTCATGCTCATAGAAGGAAGGGGCTTTAGAAGGCATGATACTCACCAGTGAACTAGTCAACTGATGGAATTTTGAAACATAAAAAAGCAATTTAGTCCATTTAAGCACTTACATAGTCATGGAGAGTAACAGGACTGCTGGTGACACAGGTCACCCGAAATGGGTGGTCAAGAGCTAACTCCTAAAAATTCATGGTTAAGGACTAACTCCCAAAAAACTCCAACTCTTATCAAGCATAAATTTAATTTTAAAAACAAATTCAAGGTATCAAATCTCCCTTCTCAACTTGACAGTCTAAGTAAGGCACTCCTGTCAGGTAAAAACATTTTTACAACTTGGTGGTCCCAAATTTAAAACAACAACAATGAAAATCATTTCACAGAAAGGAAAGGAATAATATGAAAACAGCTCAAGAAATACACTATCAAACAAATATATATGAGGAAGAAGAAATACATAGCTTGGACTTAACTGAAGAAACCAAGAAGAAATTAGTCTGCATGGAAAAATATGCCTCCTGGAAGGAAGATGGAGTAGGAATCTGTGACTTGATTATCCCCCAATTCCTGAATAAAAAATGACATCTCATAGTACTTATACTTTATGGCTCAGACACTTACCTCATTTGGCTCTATTCCTTACTCACTCTACCCTTTACTGAAACAAGTCTGAAAAACTTGGGAATGTGTTTAAGAAAGATAATCACACATTATATTTCCCTCTCTGCAGCTACTTTAGACCTGGGTTTGCTAATAGAAAACTGCTGAAACAAATTTAAATATAAGTCTGTAGCTTTACTGAATTAAGTACTACAGTTCATAATTAGAAAACATCCTCTTTGGGGGCTAGTAATATTATTGGTGATACCTATCATGGAAGGATAGCTGAACAAAGTTGGTATATCTCAAAGCCAGAATCAATCTCAGGGTTGAGCAGGAAAAACGGGGAGTCTAAATTCACAAGTGCAGACATATCTAGCATCCCTGTCTTTTTGGATCCATGCTTACTTCAGGGTCTTCATCCTTATGTTGAAGCCATTTACCACACTTGGGTTATATTGTCTTCTGATACAGAAGGAATCACCCAAGGCTCATGGGGATTCCAGGAAAAATCAGATACCCCTAAGGGCGAATGCATGTGTTATTGCAGTGTGACCACAGGAAAGAGGTGTTTCCCCCCATATTTTGTTCTCCTCCTTGATCACAATCTTCCCCATCAGCCTGACTGATGAGCCAGGAGGACCTTGGGGTCAAATGACTTGGGAGGGGCCAGGAGACTGTTCCATGATAGATTTATAGCTCAATGTTGGGAGATAAGCCTGGTTTGGAGGAGGTGGTTCACAGAGGGGTGTGGCTTGGAAGGGTATATGTCCTGGTTTTTCTCTTGATCACTCACTGTTTCCTACTGCATGCCATGAGTTGGTTTTGTCTCCCATCCTCTACTGCCAGGCTGACCAGCGTTGGAGCTCCTCAGCAAACCTCTACAAACTGTGAGCTAAAGTAAACCTCTCCTTTCTTAATTTGTGGGTATCAACTATGTCCCAGCAATGAAGAAAGTAACTAAGATAAATACCATTGATTTACAAACTGTTTGAAAATACTTCATAGAAATACGTGGTAATCTCTTTGGATGAGAAGGACTATATCAACACTAAACATGAACTTCACTAGGTTGATTTACAAATGGGCACTGTGGTTTGACATTGATTTCTGAGGTTGTGAGCTGATCTAATCCAGTGTTTTTCTTCTTTTTAAGGTACAGACCTGTTCAAGGCTTTGTGTCAAGGATACCTAGAACTGGGCTAGGTAAAAAGTAGACCACAGATCATAACTTTTGTAGACATATATGCCTAAAAGTAACTAGAAAGCAATACAATTCATTGTACAACAGGTATTAGAGTATAGTAAATATTGACCTTTAAAAGATAAAATTTTTTCAAAGAAAAGTTAATTCTAGATTAGTGAGCCTGACCGAGGCGCTCAGGTAGATGACGTCTGAGCAATTAGAGAAGATGAGTGAAACATAACCGAGGGCTGGTAATAACCCATCAGTTCAAAGCCAAATATTCCAGAGTCGATAGTGGTGAGGGCAGGACAGTTGGAAGACTGGCATGCTAACACATTATAGATTTCAAAGCATCACCTATGTGAAAATTTGTTGGGGATGTTGTACTTGGGGGTGCACAGTAGCTATTTTGACGATCTCATAACTCAGAAAAAACTGTCTTCAGGCCGCCATATGAAGCAGTACATCGTTATTATCTTAAGGATCACCAAAGTACTTCATTCTGTGCTTTCTCATTTTCTAAACTTTTTTCTAGAATAGCACAAAGGTTAGCAACATAATACCCACATCTAGCCTATCCAACTTAATGAAGGACATCTACTCTTTTAGAATCTTTTTAAAGTACTGCATACCTCCTTTTTGATTATAATTAATGTAGCGGCTCTCAAATGGATGTGTACAGTCACTGGGAAGGCTTGTTAAAACACAGATTGTTGCACAATTTTGGACCCAGGACTGAGAACCTACATTTCTTACAAGTTCCTAGGATATTGTTGGTCTGAGTCTATTAACTGAAATTCTTAAATTCCAGCTCTTCTAACTCATTTTTTACTTTCCCAGTTGATACCCTGTGTAAGAGCTAAGTGTTATTCCTTAATCAAGTTTGATTGTTGTTGATAAAATTTTCCTTTTCTCTGGGTTTCACTTTCAGCTGTTTGCCATTCCCAATGTGCTTTTACGTTGGTTTGATCATCCCTCATCAGGAAAACAATCACCTCAAAGACCAGTATTTAATAGTATGCACTATTGGAAAAGAAAAGAGCAATGTAAGAATCCCAAAGGACAAATCACTAATATGACTATTTCACACCATGATATGATTTCTCCATCTATAGGAATACATGTACAACATCTGCCATTGATAACTGCGGTGGTGTGTTGTCCATGGAATGAATTCAACTTCCTATGGAAAATACTCAGAAAAAAATTTGTATCCGTACAGGATACAAACTTTTTTCTTGTGATTCCTTGAGCAATACAGTTTGACAGCTTTGTGAATTAGGTGGTATAAGTAATCTAAGGATGACTTCATGTATGTGACAAGATGTGTGTATGTTAAGCGAAGACTAAGCCACTTTATATATGGGGCTTGACCATTCTCAGATTTCAGCACCCACAGAGGTCTTGAACCGTATCCCCGAGGTTACCAAGGGACAATTTTAATTAAAACGGACAACTACATATATAAAACGCAAAAAACCCCACTCCTTGTCTGTAACAGGGGCGAGATCTGAGTTCACTGGTAATCTTGGAAATTGTAGGTAACTGGCAATCGGGGGCCCTCCTGAGGTTTGACCTGAAGGTACCCTGTTCACCAACTGAGCGCTCAACGGCCCACGTCCCGCAGTCTCCTGAGCATGAACCAGGCCAAAGGCACCGTGGCTTGCCTTCTTGCACCCGCCCTGCAGCGCACAGGGAGACGCGCGCGTGGGAGGCGGCCAGCGAGGAAAAGCAAGCAGAGGTAGAAATCTGTGCCAGAAACAGGACTCCACACCCACCACGGCACACTTCCCACACGGCTCCTAGTCTTCTTTTTTCGGTCCCCGGTCCGAGTTCTTCCTTCTTCGGCGCGCAGAGGCCACAGGGCGCTTCACAGCGCTTGGCAAAGACCAAGCGAGCGCGAAATGCGCGTGCCGGCCGCCCGCTCCCGGGTTTCTGCGCCGCGGGCTAAGGCCATATTTCTCCCTCCCCGAGAGGCAGGGGAACAGCTTCTGGGCATCTTCTTTCCCGTCTCCCGCCGGCCCCTCCGCCACTGGGCGCGCGCTCGGAAGTCCGTCTTCCAGGTCACGTACAGCGGAGCAGCACGGCCGCCACGCGCCAGGGCCAGCGAGCGGGGACGCGCACGCGCACAACCGCTTCCTTGTCCTCGCTCCGGGCGCGGCTCCGCCCCCCTCGCGCGGGGAGCGCATGCGCAGGCGCGGCTCCGCCCTCCGCCGCGCTTCCTTCCCCCGCCCCTCCCCGCTGGCTCCGCCTTCCTTTCTCTCTCGGGTTTCACTGAGCGCTCCAGGTAGCGAGCAGTGCAGTCGCT
Source organism: Dasyprocta punctata (assembly GCA_004363535.1). Lineage (NCBI taxonomy): Eukaryota > Metazoa > Chordata > Mammalia > Rodentia > Dasyproctidae > Dasyprocta > Dasyprocta punctata. The sequence continues at coordinate 112,477 of RJWM01000894.1, read as the reverse complement.
TCCCCGCCACCGCCCCTCCCTCCTCCGCTCCCACCCCTCCCGGCTCCAGCCTGGTGGAGGATGAAGCGGCGGCAGTGGCCCCAGCCCCAGCAGCGGCACCGGCGGTGGCTGCGGTGGGGGTGGCCGGAACTGGGGTGGTGAAGAAGCGGTGGCGGCGGCCGAAGGGGCGGCAGCCGCCTCCGCCCGCTTCCCCAGGGCTTCCCTTCCTCTTCGGCGCAGCCAGGAACTTTTTCCGCTCGTGTGCAAGTGTGCGCGTGCGAGTGTGGGTGTGCGAAGGGAGCTGGGGCCGGCCTGGGCGCAGGCGTTGGCTTTTTTGCCCACTCGGCTTCCCGTAACCGGCGGCTCCGGTGCCGGGGCCGCGGCCCGAGGAGGGGGCGCGGCGGCGGCGGGAGCGGCGCGGCGGCAGCGGCGGCGGGCGCTCCTTTTGTTGTTGTTTCCTCTGCCTGGGGAGCTGCAGGGGGACGCGCCTGGGTGGGGCGGCTCGGAGCCCGGGCCTGCTGGCCCCCGGGGCTCCCGGGCGAGCGGGGTAGGCGGCGCGGGGCGGGTTCCAGCATGATGGCGGCCGAGGCCGGCGGGGAGGAGGGCGGCCCGGTGGCGGCCGGAGCGGGCGGCGGCGGCGCGGCGGGCCCCGGTGGCTTCCCGGCCGCGTGCCGGGTGAAGATGCCCGTGGCCCTGCCCGTGACCACCGCCGCCGCCGCCGCCTACCCCGGGCTGGCGGAGGCCGGCGTGGCCGGGGCTTTGGGCTCGGGGTTCCTGGGCGCCGCGTCCGCGACGGGGACACTGGGGGCGTCGGGGCTGCCCGGGCCCGAGGCGGCGCTGCTCAGGGGCCCCGGGGCGCCGCCGGCCGAGACCCTCGCCTCTGGCGCCTTCCCCCCATTGCCGCCGCCGCCACCGCCACCGCCGCCGCCGCTGCTGCCCTCACTGGGCGCCGGCCTGGGCACCGTGGACGAGGGCGACTCCCTGGACGGGCCCGAGTACGAGGAGGAAGAGGTGGCCATCCCGCTGACCGCCCCTCCGACTAACCAGTAAGTGGACGCGGCGGCTGCGGCGCCGGGATCGGGGAAGACGGGAGCGAGGGGTCCCCGCAGCTTCTGCGTTCTGAAAAGTTTGGGCGCTTCAGGTTTCACGAGGCGTAGGGATTTCATTGGATCAGCCGTGTTCCCTACAGACACAACTCCCGAGTGTCTTCATGCAGTTATTGCCCCTCGGGGAGGATGCCAGGTTCTTGAAGATGGCAAGCATGGGAAAATGTGTGCCCAGGTAGAACCGGATGTGACTCTGCGTGGTCCAGATGGATGTGTCCCCGGATTCAGCCAAGCCTGCAGCTGTATGGCCGTGACAGGCTCGTACCTGTGTGCTGGCCCGGCTGCAGCTGGGGCTTCGGGAGAAGCTTCCAGCTCCACTATTTAAATGAGTGTTGTATTAACATAATTTCGAAAACGCATTGGTCAGACTGTTTTCTGTGGGATGCACTGCAAATCCCAACTTTTGTGTGCTGAAAGCATCCTGATTTTGAGAAGTCAGGGAGGAAGTTCTGTGATTTACAGGTGTGATCAAGGGCGCATCCTTCCAGTAATGTTTGTAACTTGTTCCATAGAATTTCTGTTTGTTCGTATTTGTGTAGGACTTTTATGTTGAGATTTTGTAAGTACAGCAAAACAAAAATTAATCCTGCTCCCCTTTGATACTTCTTGTTGGTGGCCAGTACAGTCTTAGCTAGTTTTGAGAGTTTACTGCAGAATATACAGGACAGGTGGCGTGTTTGTGTACATTCAGAATCTCCACCTTCTTAATAAAGGTAGACTTTGATAAAAAGAAATTACTGAGGTTGGAAGTGGTAATTGTAGGCCAAATGTGACCCTCACATCAGTCTTAATAGGCCCTTAGAATTTCGACAACCTTGTTGAGTGGAGGAAACAAAGATTTGGTTCATGTGTTGACAGTTCTCTGGGCGATTGAAAGTCTTGTATTTTTTAAATAAGCTTCTTTAGAGAATTTAGAAAGGATGTAAGAAAGGAATTAGGAAAAGACTGTGTGATACAGATCTATTTATGATTTAAAGTTACTTGTTTGATACTTAAGGTGGAAAAATGATTTTATGTATACCAGCCATAGTATGGAGATGTTGTTTTCCCATTGTGTTACTCATCACAGAGTTCAGTTATTTTGTCTGATTTTACTCCAGCTTATGCATGTACTGCAGACTTTTCTAAGAATGTTCTACAAGGGTTAAAGTGCTAATATTGCAACACCATGTGCATATGAAGTCTTTGAGAATATTGGTCAACTAAATGTTTATTAAATGCCCACTACATGCTTAGTGTTGTTTTTGTAATAAACAGATGCAGCTTTTAAAACTGAAAAAAGTAGAGTTTTGTGCCATTTCATTACTAAATGGACTTCAGCGTATTTAGGATATTCTAATTAATCCCTTATTTTGAATAGACTGATTTTCTTAGGTTCACAGCATAATTGAGTGGAGAGTGCAGCGTGTTCCCTCTAAGTGTTTAATAAACATAATTGTGTATTTAAGGAAAATTGCATTTGTGAGAGATCCCTCAGATGAGACTGTCATCGTTATTGTGTATATTTAGGAATACAATAACATTTCTGTGACTGGGTACATAAAAATTGTTCGTATTTAAAAAGTACCCTGCGCTTTTAGTTTTTTTCTGTTTTCTTTTTTTTAAAGCAGTGCTGGGGTTTGAACCTAGGGCCTTATGCATGCCATGCACATGCTCTGCTACTGAGCTGCCTCCCCATTTCCTAGCACATTTTTAAAATCTGCCACTCAGAAGTACAAGTTTGCTTTTAAAAAATCTCAGAAACCAATTCAGAGTTGCTAGAGGCAGTTCAGTTTAGGGTTAGACATGTAAATTATGAAGATAGAAAAGATTTGGATTGGGTTGGAGTCCTGACCACTGCTTACTAGCTGTGTGACCTTGGAACTGTCAGTTATCCCATCTGAAAAATGGGAGTAATACTGTTGCCTTGCTCATATGGTTATTTTTGAGATTTAATGAGAACTCTGAACTATTCAGTACAGTGCCTGGCACATACTAAATGTTCCAATAAATTAATTAATTACCTACTTTATTTGTTTTTGAGACAAAGTCCCAGTATGTTTTCCAGTATGACCTCAAATTCCAGTGATCCTCCTGCCTCAGCCTCCCAAGGAGCTGGGATTACAGGTATCAGCACTGCACTGAGCTCTAGTAACTATTTTAGAGAATATTTTGAAGTCCAAAGGAAATTCTACCATGGTTGATTATATTAAAATTTTTAATTTTAGTCTCATAAAAGATCCTAGCAGAAAATTGAGCAGTTTTAGGGGTGAAATTTGAGTGTTGGCTATACTTTTTATTTTCAGATGGAAAGAAAAAGCCTTAACTTTGTCAAATAATGTCATTTTTTGGTAAAAAGAATTGAAGAAATACTTTTGGCCTAAATTAATATTTGACGACTAGTAACTGATCACTTTAGTTATTGATAGTGTGCTATTAGGAAGCTAAGCTGGAGGTAACAGAATTGAGTCCATAAGTGATTTGGAAGTTTAGGGTTCCTTGGGAGTTCCACCTTGTTTCTAGCTAGTTTTGTGCTGTTGCTCACAAGAGTCAAGTGATAGACCACTGTGAATATACTGACACTGCTACTATTTTGTATCTTGTTTTTTTATGTATGGTCTCATGCTTATTGTTGACCATTTCCATTAGTTTGGTTAAGGCTGGAAAAGTTTGTGTAAAATTTGAATATTTTCTTTTTGGTAGGTTTTCAGAAAAAAAAATTTAAAAAGACAAATTTCCCTGTATGCATATATTTTTTTCAACTATGAATGTTGTAGATCTAAAATTGCTAATTTTATTTTTCAAGACAGAGAAAAGATTAGATTAAAAGAACTTTGTCTTTGGTTCTCTGTGATTTTGTGAAGCTCTTCACGTTTTTATTCTCTGTAGGGTTTTGGTAAAGGAAAATTTTTCCCCTGGTGAGATTATATAGAGAGATTTTGAACTCTTAGTTTGCAGTGGCAGAGTTGTTTGGAGAGAATTCAGCCCACAGATAGATATTGTTGACTTTTAGTGTATTTCGAACTTTTATTAATTAATTGCCGTCTTTTAAAAATAGGAAGATGTCACATCTTCACATCTAGGAAGTCTCGATTTCTGTCACCTGTTGAAAAGTAATAAGACTTTGCTGTACCTGGTGGCTATTCCTGCTTGGCAGTAGGTTGCTTGAGTTTAGTAGAAGTTGCTTGGTTGCTCGAGTTGAGTAGAAGTTGCTTTTTGATGTGTACTGCTTTCTCTAGTTTGCTGTAGTCTCCACTACACTTACTTTGCCTTTGATGTTTGACTGACATGTGGCCTACATCTTGTCCTGGACCCAAAATTCAGGCATCTGAAGCTTGCAGCTTTCAGAGAAAATAAAGGCTGTAAATAGCTCCTTTTTTCCTTAAAAATAATTTTGCTGGTGAAACTAAAATTATTCATAAGTCAGATATGCCAAAAGTGAATGTGGGAATCTGTAGCATTCATTAGCTTTGTCACTGATTACATTAAAATTATAGTGAGTCATTATTTCTTAATAAAAATAGGGGTAGAGAAATAGAAATAGGGGTGAGAATTGTATAGAATGGTTATGGACAGAGAGTGGTGGCTGACCAGGCCTCGTATTTTTACTGTATTTGCATGAGTAGCAAAGGTGTTTCAAGGGTAGCAGCAATGAATAAAATGCCCCTTTTCTCATTGTGTCGCTTTTCCAGGGAAGTTTCAGATCTAGTGGGACAATTACCTAAACCAATAGCTATGATTTAGGCCACGTTAAGGTAAATACCCTGAGTTCAGTACAAGCAAAGGGTTAAGAGAGGCTGAAAGAATAAGAAATTTATATAATTAGGATTAGTAAATTCACTGAGTCAAGTAGCAGGTAAAGTTTTTGTTAATCCTTATTTTCTGAACAAGAGGTTACTGGTTCCAGCTCCTTTTACCTAATGATTTTACCAGATTAAAACTTTGAGTTAAATTAATATAACTTGTGGTAGTTGGTGATGAGTGTGTTCTCCTGAAGCTCATCTGTGGTCTGGAAGGAAGTTCAGGGGTGCTTGTAGTTGCAGTGTTGAGGTACGGAGCACAGCCAGAAGCCAGTCAGTCAGAATGATGGGTTAGCTACTCTGGGGGAAACCAGGCAGATGTTACTGACAGATTAAGAGGATAGAGTAGGTTACGAAGAAAAAAAGAGAAAGTGTAGAGTGATTCTCATTGCTTTACTCCTATTTCTTTACTGGCCATTTAGGGAAGTGAACAGAGTGTCATTAAGGACACTGCGATTCTCAAAATATGGCCAGGAGGGGGATTTTTATTATAATTAAAATGATAGTTATTACCACTGACATTTGTGTTGTTGTTGCTAACCTAACAGGAATCAGTGCTTTACTTGTATTGTTTAGGTTATTGCTGCATAATAAAAAGCAGCCCAGAACCCAGTTGTAAAAAGCTTCAAGGATCATTTGTTTGCTGTTGATTCTAAAATTCAGGCAGGGCTTGCCATAGACTTTCATGTATCCTCTGTTGGCTGTAATGTCCAAGGTGGCATCTTAAGTTTCAGAGCTGGCGCTTCAGCTGGGATAGTTGGAATAGCTAGTGGATAGCCAGGGTCCTTCCCGTCTGTAGTCTTCACATTTGAAGTGTGGGCTTCTTCACAGCGAAAAAGCATTCAAAGAGAACAAGGAGCATTATGAAGGGACACGTCCCTGTGCTCCATTGCTTAGCAAGCGTTGGCGTTCCTCTTGCTTGTTAATGTTTCTGGTGGTCATTGCCAGACACACAACCCGGTAGGAATTTTGAGTGGGAGAAGACTGTAAAAGAACATGAGTTCTGAAAGTGAGATTTCTTGACAGATTTAAACTAACAGTATTCCACATGTATTATTCATTTACATGTAATATCAGATAGTTTTAAAATACTAGAGGTGGGAAATGGGATAGGACAGTGGGCAAATACAAATTTATTTCTTAAACTCTCTTTCAATAAGTGAACCGAGTCCGCCACAATAGATATTTTTGGCTATTGTTTTCTGTTGCATTTGGATGTTGGTTATGATTTGTTGTTGGAATAGGCAGATGCTCCTGTGCAAGTGTATTGTCTTGAAATCACCTGCAGTATATTTCAGTTTTGAGCTAAGTTAAAGATAATTGTTTCTAGATACACTGAATACATCTCTATATGTCAGCACTTCTCAGCAGGATTTAGAACATAGTTTTAGGTATATAGTAATCGTATGTTAATGAGTAGACCAGTGAAAGTTATGTGGGCAAAAAAGAAATACAGTATAAAAGAATATACACTGTACTTGGAAGATGAGGGACTATTCAAAGAGATGAGCCATGTTGTATAGTTACGTCTTCAAATTTATAGTTTTTAATGAGTGAAAGAATGAAAGTAAACGAAAAAAAGATACTGAAATTTCATACCATAATCTTACTGGAGCTTTATGGGAAGTGTGATTTTTTTTTTTTTTTTGTAGCATTGGTGTTGATAAACTCATGAGGTGATAGCATTTTTGTGACAGGGAGAGGCCTCTTGTGCCCAGTGCAGAAGCAGACTCAGAGAGCAGCTTCTTCCCTTCACACAGCTCCGGGGTGGTCGCACTGAGGTGGAGCTCTGTTCTCGTCACTTTTCAGATACGCTTACATTTGGGTAGCGTTTATAAAAAAATCTGTTTAGTGGACTGGAAAGTAAAAGCCCAGTCCCTCACATTTACTACTAGTTTGCTAAAAATGTCAGGCACTTCATGGATTATGTTAATTCAATTCTTACCCCTAACCGTAAGTGAATATTGCTCTTACCTGATTTTTAATATTGAGAAAGCAGATAGAACTGGAATTCTGATACGAATACCTTTTGTCCAGCGTACTTGGGACAAGAAGCTTTCAGCGTTTTTCAGATTCTGGAGTATTTGCATAGAATTTGCCAGTTAAAATATCCCCAATCTGAAATTTGCTCAGATTTCAGTTTTTAGCTTAGAAATGCTCAAAGAATGCACACACATATACAGTACACGTTTCATACAAACTTTAAAATATTTCTGGGACCCGCAGTCACTGGGTGTTATGAACTGAATTGTGCTTCCTTCAGATTCATTGATTGAAGCCCTTACCTCCAATATGACTGTTTGGCGGTAAGATCTTTAAAGAGCTAATTAAAATTAAATAAGAGTATACAACAGGGTTCACAAATCCAATAGAACTGACAATATTGTGAAGAGACACCAAGAGTGCTTATACATAGAGTGATATATTTTGCATTTTTGTGTAAGGTATGAAATTTAAATTAGAAGGTCATTTATTGTCTATTGATGTCTGATTGCTTTAGTAGCATTTGTAGAGAAGGTTGAGGAAGAATTGTTTCCCTATTGAATTGCTTTTGCACTTCTGTCAAAAGTTAGCTGGGCATGTACTATTACAATTTTTCTATTTTTTTATTAGTTAATATTAATATCTTACTGTGTCTGGTTATAAATTATACTCCTTCATATATTTAGAAAAGAAGTAATACATAGGCTTCAGTGCTGTCCTTGGTCTCAGGCACCTGTTGCAGGTCTTGGAACATACTCCCTGAGGGGTGGAGGTAGTGTACCATACTTGTGATTGCTGTGGCTATGTGGTAAGTTTTAATATCAAGGAGAGAGATTTCTTCTATTTTTTTTTCAGTATATTGTAGCTATTCTAGGCCTGGTGCCTTAACATGTGAGTTTTAGAATTTGCTTATTAATGTCTACAAAATAATTGCTTTGATTCCCAGAAGAATTGAACTGAACCTATAGATGAGTTTGGGGAGAGTTGGTGTCTTTACTGTATGGGATTGTATGTCTCCTTTTATTTAGTCCTTTGGTTTCTTTAATGGGCATTTTGTAATTTTGGTCTATAAGTTCTGCACATCATTTGTTAAATTCATACTCTTTGATGTCTTTGGAATGATTTCGTTAAATGTTTTAATTTTAGTTTCTGTATTCATTGGTAGTGTATAGAGGATAGTTTAACAAGTGGAGTTGAGTCTTGTATGTTGGTTGTGAATCCTATGATCTTCCTAAAGCTCATCTTTTAGACGTAAGAGTTTATAGATTCCATGGGATTTTCTACTCAGACAGTAGTATTACCTGCAAATAGAGACAGCTTTATTTTTTTTCTTTCTGATGTGTGTGCCTCTTATTTGTTTTACTTACTGTAATAGCTGGAACTTCAGTTCTGTGTTGAATAAGAGTGTGAGTGAACATCCATGCTTCAATCACAAATCTGGTGGAAAGCATTCAGTGTTTGACAGTTAAGCATGATGTTAACTGGAGGCTTACAGTTCATTGGTAGATGCTTTTTATCAAGTTGGGTAGGTCACCTCTTTTTTTGCTTTTCTGAGAATTTTTATGTTGAATGAATGGTTGTTGAATTTTTGTCAGATGTTTTGATATGATCCTGTGGTTTTGTCTGTTAACTTGTTAGTATGGTAGATTACACTGATTGTTGAATGTTGAGCCAGCCTTGTATACCTGGAATAAATTCCACTCGGTCATTGTGTATAATTCTTTTCAAACATTGCTGAGTTTAGTTTCTGATACCGCCAGGGTGTGAATTTTTATATCTCAGTTGATGAGAGCTACTGGTCTGTAACTTTCCTATGATGTCTTTCTCTGATTTCAGTATCTGACCAGTGCTGGTGCATAGTATTTATGAGGTAGGAAATTTTTCCTCCTCTTCTAATTTTGGAAGAGTTTGTGAAGTATGTGTATTAACCATTTTTTAAATATTTGCTCGAATTCACCAATGAGACCATTTGGGCCTGTATTTTCTTTTTCTTTTTTTCCTTTTAAGATGTTTTAAATTATGAATTCATTATTTTAATGGTTATGGCATTTTTTGGTTGTGTTTTGGTCCCATGTAGATTTTGAGGAATTGATTCTCCTTCCAGTTTAATTTGTGAGCATACACTTGTTTGTAATATGTTCAAATTATGCAGTGGTATCTTTTTTATTCCTGATGTTGGTAATCTCTCTTTTTTCTTTGTCAGTCTTGGTAAAAGCTTATTTATCAGTTTTATTACTGGTATGTTTGCGCTTATGTCTGCCACTTTATATTTGGTTTTCTGTTCTATTTCTCATTTGTTTTTACTTGACCATTTATTAGTATATCCTGTTTTATGTAAAATATTTTTGAGTATATTACTTTGCAGAATTTTCTTGGTCATCGTGGATATTAAATATACAAACTGTACAGTGGTCTACTGATATAATACATTATTTGGCTGTGCTTATATATGTATCTATGCCTGGGTTCTGGAAGGATTATCTCAGGTACTACAGAAAGGCGTTTGTTGCTAGCATTTACTTAGTAACATTTGAATAGTTTCCTTAAAATTGAATGAGAAGTAACAATAGCCCTCTTTTAGGAACACAGGTAATTGCCTTTCAAAATAAATAATATCTTTAAAACTAAATTGTTTTCTTATTCACTTATTGAGCAACAACTGTAACAAAATTCTTTTGTATATTATCTCATGTAAATGATTATAGGTTTTGCTCTGTATATATAGACAGATTGATAGCTAGATAGTGAGCTTATTTGTTTATCCACCTGCATCAGTTACTTTTCAGTCACGGGGATAAAATACCTGAGTCCTGCAAGTTAAAGGAAGGGTTTATTTTGATGCCGGGTTTCAGTGGGTTGAGTCTGTGGTCCTTGGTCTCCAGTGCAGAAACAGTGAGGTGGAAAGGTGAGGCAGAGGACAGCTGTTAACCACATGGTAATTAGGAGACAGACGGAAGGAAAAGGAAAGAGCCATGGACAAGAATCTACACTCCAGGCCAGGCCCACAGCGCACCTCCGTAGGGCCAGCTTTCCAGCTGTGGACTCATCAGTGTCTTAATTTCCTTGTGAATGCAGCGCCCCCTGTGATGCCGTCGCCTTCCAGAAGCCCACCTCTGAACCCGTGCGTGAGACTTGCTTGCGGGTAACACTTTAGACTTAAAGCATAACACCACCTCAGTTCTCTTTAAGATTGGCTGCCAAAGCATAGGTTTAGGAGGAGATTGGTAATCACTGCATTAAAAAGTGACCATGTGAGAGGACTTAGTGATATTTCATTGCCTTTTTCTTCCTACTTGACTTAAAACTAATCTTAAGTATTTAGAAGGAACTGCTATACTTCTTAGGGGTACTATATATTGCTTATTGCTATTGGTAGGAGAAATAAAAAATTCTATTTAAATTTTAGTAGCTCTTTGGAATCACGTAAGAATTATCTACCTTTTTTGTTGCTGGCAGTTAAAGATAGTAATCGGGTAGTTTTTTTTTTGTTTGTTTGCTTTTCATTTACTGACCAATTAATTTCTTATGGAATTTGGAGGAAAGGAACACAAATCTCAGACTCACAGGAGACTGCATTCTTTAGTTAATTTTAGGATTTATGAATATGATAGTCTTTAATGATAAAGGGATCAGAATCTTTTTATCATAGGCCATTTTTGAAATAATAGCAAAGAGAGTAGAAAATGACTTATTTTGTATTGATAGTGTGACCTACTCTATGTGATGCGATAAAACAACATGTAACATTACTGCTTAGTGTCTTACAGTGCTGTGAAAAAAATAGTACTTTTAATTAATAAATAATAAGTCTTTAGAAGTGGTATTATTTCCCAAGTGCACAGGGCCCATGAGGGATAAAATAGAAGAAAAGTTTAAAATATAGTACGTGCTATGCTCTGAATGCCACGGTCAGCACTTACGGATTTTATTGTAAACATGTGGAGTCCAGAGAATACAATTCTCTTCTTAATTTTTCAAAATAACTTTTTGAATATTTCGTCTATCTCCTTTTCTCCATTCCTCATTAACCTTATCAGTTACTAAGATTGTTTTACCTCCTAAATTGCTTTGAATCTCACACTTTTTTTCTGTTTCTCCCTCATTTTCTGTTTCTTCCCATTGGAGTAATCTCTTTATTTTTCTCCTTTTTTTTTTCCTCCTTGTTTTGTTCTCTTCCTCAGCCAATTAATAGCTCTCTGTATTGATGCTTTCAAAATGCTTTGACATCAAATGAAGTAAAAATTGAGAAATTCTTTATACATTGTGATATATAGTACTTTTGTCTAACTTTGAAAAAAATAAAGTTCAATGCAAAATATTCTTTTTAATTACTAGTTATGCATTTTATTCTCATTTTAATTTTGTTCTGTTCTACTTAAATATTGATGGAAAGCAACTAAATCAAATTTGAAAACTGCTTTTACAGCATGATCTTGTAAAGACACATCTTAGACTCTTCCTTGAAACGCTTTTATGAATTTCCATCTAGACAGTGGTTGCTTTCAAACTTAAGTTTGATGATGATTCACTGAAAGAAATGGACTCTACATCTATGACCCAGTACGTACATACTTACTGACATATACTGATGAAAAGAAACTTCCTTGACAACTTGTGATGCTTCCTGCGTACTATTCTATCCTGTATTATCTTTTTCTACTCACTTGGTTTTTAAAAAGTGCTGAATGTGATCTTGTAAATTGATTTCTTGATCCAATCCTTGAATGATGAAGGAAGAAAAAAAGAAAGAAAAGAAGCATCTTTCTCTGTTCCTCGGTGCTTTGTTTCTTCAATACTGATGTTTCTATTATGCATTTCTGTGTCTCTCCGTTTATTGTTTCTTCTCAGATGTTTTCCTTACCTCCATTGCATGACAAACATTGTTCTGCATGCAACAGAGGTATAACTGAAAGCGGTATATTATGACAGAAAATAAGTTTCTTCTTAGTGACAGCAGTGATCGTATCAAATAAACTTGGAAAGAAGTGTTTTCTCAGGAAATTAAACCACAATATTGCAAATAAGCCAATGTGTGATGCATTACAGAAGTTTTGTGGTGAGTAACACCTGATAGTAACCTGTTTGGTGTAACTGACTTATTTAAGTAGTAGAAACTAGCCCAAGATGTGGTCATGGCGGCCTCAGAAAGTGGAGCCTTGTTAATTATGGGACATCTTGTCGGAGGCCATGTTGTACAGTCAGTGTGTTTCTTCTTTCCAAGGATGAAACCTATCTGTTTCTGATACAGTTATTCGTATTTAAATGTTTTAAGTAAGATTTAAATGTTTTAATTTGTTTACAGATATGTGAGTTACCTATTTCCTTTTGTGCAGACATGCGTGGTCAGTAAGCAAATTGTCTCACAAAGTTTTGTTTAAAAAAATTTGAAATCTGCAGAAAAGTTTTAAGAATACCAGAATAAGTAGCCATATATTGTTTACTTTTGCGTCATTTAATTTATCCCTCTTTTATACATCTATGTATATATTATTTATGCTGAACTATTGATGATGTGGAGATCTTGTCCTTTCTTAAATGCTTCATCATGCAATTTTTAGGAATAAGGAAATAACCTGTATAGCTGAATATAATGAATTTAATATCTACATTAACTCAGATATTCTCAGTTGTTCTTATAATGTCCTTTATATCTGTCTACTTTTCTTCTGATGAATCACATTTAATTGTGAGATCTCTTTAGTCTACTTCAATCTAAAACAATATCCTCAACTTGTGGTTTTGCTGATGATAACAAGATTGTTCCCTTATGTTGGGTTTATGTTGTGCTGTGGAAGGGTGTGACTGAGGAAAGCCTTTCGCCTCATGGCAGCCAGGAAGCAAAAGGGAGGAGCCAAGAGAGAGCTCCGCCTTGAAAGTCAGGCTTCCGGTGACAAGCCTTTCCAGTCAGGGCCCACCTCCTAACAGCATGTTTGTCTGTGAACTCACCAGTGGTTTGATTTGCTGAGTATAGCACTGCTGGGATCCAGTCACTTGGATCACAGCCCCACCTTTCAACAAAAGAGACTTCTGGGGGTATATTTCAGGTCGAAACTGTAACAGTTTCACTTTGTAGTACCACACAGAATCGTTTCACTGTCCTAAAAATCCTCTGTGTTCTGCCTATTTATTCCCCTCTTCCCTGTAGCTTTTAGCAACTGCCAATCACTTTTATCTCCACAGTTTTGCCTCTTCCAGAATGTCTTAAACTTGTGGGATTCATACATTATATAGCCTTTTAAATTTGGGTTATTTTGCTCATTAATATGTTTTTATGATTCTTCCACATCTTTTTTCATGACTTGCTAGTACATTTCCTTTTAGCAGTGGATACTATTCTTTTGTCTGAATGTACCTGGTTTAATTACCTATTCAACTACTGAAGGACATCTTAGTTGCTTCTATGTTTTTGTATGGGCTTAAGTTTCAGTTTTTGGGCAAATTGAAAGAATCTGATTGTGAGTGGTATAATATTTTAATCCAACTCTGTTGCTGTGGGTACTTTATGAAAGAAAGTAGTTTATTTAGCTCACAGCTTTGGAGGCTGAGCTTAAGATAGGGCAGCCCCAGCTGTCTCCTGGTGAGGTCCCCCTGACCATATCACAGAATGGCAGAAGTGTGCAGAGGCCAGCCACTTGAGTTGGCCATGCTTTATAACAGCCCACCCTCTCAAGTGCTCACTGTTTCCAAGAAACCAGCATTAATCTTATCTAGTGGCAGTGCCCCCCGTATGACCTAATTACCTTCCACCAGGTCCCGTGTCTTGAACATTTCACCACCTCTTAATACCACCACATGCCCACCGCACCAGACCTTCGGGAAGTTTGGAGGACACACCATATCCAAACCATAGCATGCAGTTTAGTTTTTAAAAGAAACCAGCAAACTGACTTTCAAAGTGGCTGTGCCACGTTCATTACCATTGGTAGTGAACGGGATTTCTTGTTGCTTCACACTCGTGCCAGCATTTCATGTTTTCAGTGTTCTGGATTTTACGAGTTCTAATAGGTCTGCAGCGATATCTCATTGTTGTTTTAATAATGATTTCCCCAACCCCATGATGTTCAACATTTATTCATGGGCTTGCATCCTATGAATGTACCTTCTTGTGTTAGATGTGTGTTTTTTAGCCCATTTGAAATCAGACTGTTTTCTTGCTGAGATAGTTCTTTGTGAAACTTTAGGTGACAGTCCTTTATCACATGTGTCTCTTGCAAACATTTTCTTCCAGTCTGTGGTTTGTCTTTTTATCTTCTTAACAGTGTCTTTTGCTGAGCAGATATTTTTAATTTTAGTGAAGTCTAGCCTGTCAGTTTTCATGGATTGTAACTTTTGTACTGTATCTCAGAGGTCATTACCATACCCAAGGTTACGTAGTTTCTCTTTTAACATATTTTCTAAGAGTTTTACTTTTTGTGTTTGGGTCTGTGGTGCATCTTGAGTTTGTGAAATATGTAAAGTCAGTATCTGCATACTATAATTGCACATCCAGCTTTCCCAGCATAATTCATTAAGAAGACTGTCCTGCTATACCCTTGCTTCTTTGTCACAGATCAGTTGAATAATTTATTTGTAGCTATTTCTGGGCTTTTTAATCTGTTCCATTAATCTGTTTGTATACTCTTCTGTTATATCACACTGTCAGTAGAATCATAATAAGTCTTGAAGTCCGGTAGTATCTCTTTCAGTACTTGGGTGGCTCTTCTGGTTCTCTTGCCTTTCCATGTGAACTTTAGAATTAGTTTGTTGGCATCCACAAAATAAGTTGCTGAGATTTTGATTGGGACTGTGTTGAATCTGTGTATCAATTTGAAAACTGACAAGTGTGACTGTAATTATTTTTCCTGTCTATGAATATGAACTCTCTTTCCATTTATTTTATTTGAATCTTTTATCAGAACCTTACAGTTTTCCTTATATAGATCTTGTACATGTTTTGTTAGATTTGTAATTGATTATTTTATTTCTAGGTGCTAATGCAAATGGTAATAGTTTTTCATTTCAGATTTCACGTGCTAATTGCTGATTTATATAGGAAGGCCATTGACTTTTATATTTGCAACCTTGCTTTAATTGCTCATTCAATGAAAGTTTTGTGTTTTTTGTTTTGCTTTTGTCAGTTTTAAAATTTTTCTGTGTGGACAGACGTCATCTAAAGACAGAAAGTTTTATTTTCTCCTACTCCATCAGTTTACTTTTATTTAATTTTTTTTGTCTTACTGCATTAGTGAAATTTCAGGTACAGCCTTGCCTTATTCTCCATCTCAGTAGGATAGATTTTTAATTTAAGATTCATATTATCCATGATATGTGTTATAGTCTTTTTGGAGATAATCTTTACTGAGGTGTAGAAATTTCCCTTTACTCCTAGTTTGTTGAACATTTTAATCGTATTAGATTTTGTTAGATGGATTTTGTGTTTATTAATATGTAATATTTCATTTTTACCCCATTGATGTGATTGTTTACACTGTTTTTAAATGTTGAACCAGCCTTGATAAGTTGGTTGTAGCTTATAATTCTTTTTGTAAGTTGTTGGATTCGATTTGATAATTGTTGTTGAGGATGTTCACATCTGTATATGTGTTCCTGGAAGACACTGGTTTGTAGGGGTTTTTTTGTTTTGTTTTGTTTTGGTAATGTTTTTGTCTGCTTTGGTTATTGGTATTCTGTACTACTTGAACAGAATGAATTAGCAGGTATTCCCTCTCCTGTCTTCTAAAACAGATCCCAGAGAACTGATATGATTTCCTCCTTAAATATTTATTAGAATTCACCAATGAACACATTTGAACTTGGTTTTTTATGTTTATGAAAGTTATTAATGATTCAATTTCCTTAATAGTATAGCCTGCTCAGATTGTCTGTTTCTGGTCAGAGTTTTGCTAGATCTTTTTTATTTTTCTAATTTTATTTAGGAGTAATCTATGTATCATAAACTGTACTCATTAAAAGTATGTAATTTTACGACATTTTGATTCATAGGTACCTAAAAACCACTGCCATAATCGAAGTACAGAAATTTTTCAAGGTTCCTCGGGTCCCTGCACACCTTCCCGCCTCTGCCCGCCACAGGGCAGCAGTCGCTTCCTTTCTGGCTTTGCTTGTCACCTTGCCTTTTCAGGAGTTGTGTGTCAGAAACCCCAGATGAACAAGAAATATTAGAAGCAGCAGATGAGATCACGTCAAATTAATGGTATATTGATTATTTCAAGTCCATTTTAGACTCTTTCATACAGGTTTTCAAATTTATAGGCATGGGATTATTCATAGTATTAATTGCACTCATTTCTGATACTATTAGTAATTTGTGTCTTTTTTTTCTTAGCCTGGCTAGAGGATTATCAATGTTACTAATCTTTACAAAGAATCATCTTTTGGTTTTGTTGATTTTTCCCTACTGATTTCTTGTTTTCAAATTTATTTATTTTTCTATACTTTTTTTTTTTTTAACATTCTTGTGCCTGCTTTGGATTTAATTTTCTTTTTTTTTTTTTTTTTTTTTTTTTTTTTTTTTTTTTTTTTTTTTTTTTTTTTTTTTTTTTTTTTTTTTTAACATTTTTGTGCTTGCTTTGGATTTAATTTTCTTTTTTTTCTTTTCTTTTCTTTTTTTTTTTTGCGGCACGGGGGATTGAACTCAAAACTTCGCGCCTGCCAGACAGGTGCTTAAGACATTG
Source organism: Dasyprocta punctata (assembly GCA_004363535.1). Classification (NCBI taxonomy): domain Eukaryota; kingdom Metazoa; phylum Chordata; class Mammalia; order Rodentia; family Dasyproctidae; genus Dasyprocta; species Dasyprocta punctata. The sequence continues at coordinate 95,956 of RJWM01000894.1, read as the reverse complement.
AGCCAAACTCCCAGCCCTTGGATTTAATTTTCTAAAGTGAATTTTTTGATTATTGTATTTTGATCCTCTAATGTGGACATCAGCTATCAATTTCCCTCTAAGCACCACTTCCATTGGGTCCCACAATAGTTTAGTTGTGTTTTTATTTTAACTTAGCTTATATCAAAATTGCTGTTGAGATTTCCTCTTTGACCCATATGTTTCTTAGAAGTGTGTTGTATAGTCTTCACATATTTCTGATTTTCAGGCTATGTTTTTGTCACTTATTTTTGCTTCAGTTCCATCATGGTCTGACAGATGATATTGTCTGGTTTTTGTTTATGTGACTATATTAAGGTTTGTGTTACAGCCTATAGTGTGGGCTGTCTTGGTGAATTTTCCATGCAAGCTTGAAAAAAATGGGCAGTCTGTTAATTGATGAAGTGGTCTATGTAAGTCAATTAATTATGTAGTTGGTTGATATTTTGAGTTCAGCTTTACCTGATTTTTTTTTTTTTTTTTTTGCCTGCTGAATCTGTCCCTTTCTGATGGAAGTACCTGGAAGTCTCAACTGTGTGGTACATTTAAGTTTTTCTACTTGGAGTTCTGTTTCTTCATTCTCTTGTATTTTTACTTTTTTTACCCACATACTCTGAGGGCTGTTGTGGAGTATGAACCACTTTATCATTATATAATGCGCCCCTCCATCCCTGGTAACTTTTCTTGCTTTGAAATTGTCTTTTAGCTACTTCTCTTTCCTTTTTATTAGTGTTAACGTGGTGTATTTTTATTTCTTTGCTTTTTATCTATATGTATTTTTATGTTTAAAATGAGTTTCTTGTAATATATTTGAATTTTTTTGATTCACTCTGATAATTTTCAATTATGTATTCAGATTACTAATGTTTGCTATAACTAGGTTAATAGCTGGAATATTTATTAGTTTTTTATTTTCCTTTTTTGTCGTAACTTTGACAGTTTTCACCTTTTGTGATTTTAATTAAGCATGTTTTATGTTTTAGTTTCTCTCATTTTTTAGCATACCAGTTATACTTCTTTAAAAAAGAAAAACAACAGCAACAAAAAACCATGTTGTTAGTGTTTGCCCTGGAGTTTGCAATTCAGTGTATCCAAGTTCATTTTCAAATAATACTAATACTGCTTTACATGTGGTGTAGGTACTTTATGATAACAAAGTATTTCTGGTTTCTCTGTCCTTGTGTCTTTGTACATGCACCCCACTTAGGAATGCGTACTTAATTAGATATATTGTTTCTGTTATGCCGAATGGACTCACCTGTTAGGGATAATAAAATTTAATTTTACCTTCTCATTCTTTGATTTTCTTCCTTTCTTCATATAGATCAGAATTTCTACCTTTATTATTTTCCTTCTCTCTGATGAACTTTAATGTATCTTAGAAGATAGGGCTACTGACGAGAAGTCTCTTCCTTTTCTTTTTGTCTGAGCTGTCTTTATTTGGCCTTCACTTTTGAAGGATAACTTTGTAGAGTACAGAATTGTAGTGGTTCGTTAGTCCTTTGCTTTGGGCGCTTTGTTTTAGTGCCCTCTCGTTTCACTTGTACAGTTTCGGAGGTGCTGGGTGGGATCTTAACTTCGATTTTCTGTGTGTAAGGTATTCTTACCTTTGGTTTCTTTCAAGATTTCTTTATCTTTGATTTTTGGAAGCTTGAATTTTTTTTGTGGCATGCTTGGTGTTCTTTGGAGTTTTCATGAATGAGTGGTTTGGTGTCTGACTTTAACTTAGGGGAAATTTGTAGTCATAATTGTTTCAACAATGGTTTCTGTTTCTTATAATTGTTCTTTTCCTTCTGGTTTTCTTGCTGTGTAAGTTACACCTTTTGTAGTTGTCTCACAGTTCTTGGACTTTTTTTTTCCTTTTCTGTTTTAAACTTGAGTCTTCTTGGTACTTTGCAGATTGGAAGTGGTTTCTGTTGTAACTTTGAGATCAGCTCTTTTCCCCAGCAGTGTTCAGTCTACTAAAGAGTCACTGAACACATTCTTCATTTCAGTGTTTTTGATTTCAAGCACTTTTTAAGTCCTTTTTTAGAATTTCTAACTTCTTGCTTATATTATCCTTACATTTGCTTGTGTCTACTTTTTTCAATAAGACACTTAGCATATTTTTTCAAAATTTCTAGTCCATAATCCCTGCCATGTCTAGTTTTGATGTTTGCACTGTCTCTTTGAGGTATGTTTCTTGCCTTTTAGTATGCATTCTAATTTTTTGTTGAAAGTTGTGTGATGTACTGGATAAAAGTAATATTAGGACATTAGTAATCAGTGGTGAGGGAAATATGCTGTTGTCCTGTGGCCAGGCCTGACTCTTTTGTTGAGCCTTTGCCTCAGAACTGTCAGTTTCACCATGCTTCTCAACTCCCTAACCTCATCCTGTCCCCATTAGATGGGAAGGAATGGGCTACACAGGGCTAGAGTTGAATATTTTCATCCCCCTTGGAGGAGGCTAAAGGGAACTGGAGTTGTGTTATTTCCCTTTCCTGCGGGTTGGTTAGTCTTTGGTAAATACATTTCTCCTAAAGACATGGCTTGTTAAGAAGAACAGAATGATGTTCTGACGTATTTCAGTGTCGTTTCTTTTCCCATGCCCTACTATAAGCACAAAGGGATTTTTCTCACTTATTTATTGTTGGCACCTAATAGATCCTAGGAGTAAAACCACAGGACTGGCTTCCCCTGGAGTTGTTAAGTCTGGGACTCGTCCACACTGACACCCCAGGTACTCGTCATTTACAGGTAAAACTTTTTTACCCTAGCATTGGTTCGTAAGGGACGTTTCTGCTTGAGAATTTCTGTACTGTGAGTTGTGATTTTCTCTATTGCCTGTCTGTCAGTTCTGGGGGCAGTAGTTTGCCCTGTGACCTCAATTCACTGAAGGATCTAAGAGTTGTTCATTTTTCAGTTTGTTCAGCCTTTTACTTTTCGATAGGCTAGAGTGGCGACTTCTAACCTTCTTACATGCCAGACAGGAAGCTGGAAGTGCTTAAGAGTTTTAAGTTACTTTTTAAAAGATTTAAGAAGAGATTGCTTTGTGGCTATTTGGGAGTTCTTTAAGAGAATGGACAATTAGAGGAGAAAGCAAAGTAGAGGGAGAAGTGTTTTTTCAAAATAGGTGAAATTTGATAATTTTTATTCCTGATAATAATTATTCTGCTGTCTTTTGAAACAGTTTGAAACCTTGAGCTTGTGTTTACTCTTACGTCAGTACATTTCAAAGTAATTGCTTTCTTTTCTATATTTGTTGATATACTTAAAACCTAGAGAAGTAGACATTTTATGAAGGAAAGCAGTTTTGAATGAATGAAAGGAATTACCTGTGTGGTAAAAGGTCTCAACAGTTTCATAAGCATGTCATAGCATTTCTTAAATTGTGGTTAAAGGAATTTATAATCTTTGACTTTTTTGACAATTAAATAATGTGAGAACTACATTTTAGGTTCATGTTCTTAGAAAGTCAGAATATACTTACATCCAGGAGTAGTAAGAGTCTCAAATATACGGAGCAACTGTGTTGTTTAAATCTCGTGTCCCTAAATTTGCATGCTTATTGAGCATACCTGCAGAGCATGTTTTGAGAAATATAGCAATAGCAAATGGCTAAGTTTCTATCTAGTTGGTGCGTTTAGTGGAAGAACTTGCAGACAAAGAACCTGTAGTGTAAGCTTTATAAAAACTGTTTGTGGTTTTAATGCTTTTAGTGGATTACTGCATTGAAACAGTTTTCATTTGGGGTAATTCAGTGATTCCTTTTGTAAAATGTGGCAACGTTTTCCCCTTTATAAATTCACAGTGATGTTGATGCTTTAATATTGTGTATTTATAAGATTCCTATATATGTAGCATGTACTTATATGAACCTTTTGGTGTGGATTTAGGGCATATATAACATGGTATTTTGATTTACACATACAGTAAAATAATTATTACACTTAGGGAAATTAACATATCTACCATTTCACATAGTTTGTGTGTGTGTGTGTGTGTGTGTGCGTGTGCCTGTGTAAGTGAAAGACTACCTAAAGCAATATAGAATGCTTCATAAATTTGTGTGATATTCTTCAACAGGGCCCATGCTAATCTTCCATGTATCATTTCACTTTGTGTGTGTGTGCTAACTAGGCAAATACTATATGTGATTCCTACAGATGAACAGGGATATTTGACATCTGCTAGTGGTTGGTGATACTAACAGGTCAGTTCTGTGAATAGTCACAGGAATCAGCAGTCTATATGAATGTTGAAAGAGTAGATGAATAAAGTATGTGAATGAATAAATAACATGTTAACATTATATTACAGGCAGCAGTGTTCTTGTCATGTTTTTCTTTGGCTACTATGTGTCCAGGAAGACTTGACTAGTGGAGCAAAAACAGATACTTTAATGTTGCTAACTAAGATTCAGAGCCAGAAGAGAAAGCTTTCACAGCTGAGACACTTATCCTATTTATTAATGAAAGAAATATGATAGGAAGTTTCTGGGTAAAATCATGTGCAGTTGTTTTTGAGATAATATCTACAATTCTAATTGTTCTAACCCTTCAATGTTTAGTGATCTATTTTTGGGAACTTCCGTATCAGTGGAACATAGTGGAACATGTGGAATTTCTCTTTAAATTCTTGTTCTTTGAATTTTTCTGAGTAACATGAATTTCTTGCAAAAGTTCAAAAAATTGCAGTTGTCAACATAAATTGGATAAGCATGCTAAAAGAATAATTTTTAGAATAATACCTATAATGATTGAGTATGGAAGATCTTTTTATATGAAGTTAAACTTAAGGGTGTTTGGAAAAAGTGTAAAAATGATAAGTGTGATTAAATTTATATAATCACTTAGTGAACATAAAATGAAAAATAGTGGTAATCCTGAGGGGCATAAAATATGCATGCCGCAGAAGCATGGATTCCTGTCACATCCTGGACCTCAGGAGACAGGCGGCCTTCGTCATGCAGAGCAGATGAAGCAGGCTGAGGACGCGGCTCTCTGTCAGCGGTGCACTGACTCTGAAATGTTAGATTATGGAGCAGAACATGTGTGCGTTTGCAGAAGTCACCAGTGTCGGTGTGTGCAGACGCTTGGCAGTGCAGTATTGGGAATTGAAGGAAAGTGAGTCCCAGGTGATGTAACAGGTTGGGGGAGGGCAGCAGCTGGCAGTGCACCGTTAGAAGATGTTTAGTGAGTATGACTAACTGCCTATCATTGCCTCGTCTGTCTTTTTCTCTCATATTTTAAGCATGCTCCCTTTTAATGTTGAAATGAAATGTTTCCCTTTTCTGACTGAAGTCCTGGCCCCTCTAGTCTTTTAATATTCTCATGCCAGCTTTGTGAGGCTGAGAAAAATTCTCCTGGATTCTTTTCCTGCAGTCAGAACCCAGCCAGACCTTTGTTCTGGGTCTTTCCCGTGGATGCTCAGCCTCTTGCCTGTTGACCTCCAGAGACAAATGCCCTGAGGGAAACAGTGTCAAGTGGCTGCTGAATGGCACTTCTTCAGGTTTCTACTTGTGACATGTTGACTCCTTAGGTTCTGATTGCCTCAGTAGGTCTTGAATAATTAAAAACAGACAACATGCTTTTTATTTTTATTTAATTTGTCTTTTCTAGCTCATTTGGAGAATTACTATGCTGCACGTACTGTGGCAAGCATTATATGATATTTCTTGTTTTAAAACAAACTTACAGTGCAGGAGAAGTCTGTACTCCCTCATCCTTCCCTGATCTTACCATCCTTGGTAATAACCGTTGAAATTGGATGTGTGTGTGTATGTGTGTATGCATATGTATAAAATAGATGCACATGTATAATGTGTATAACATGTATGGTGAGGTTAAGTGTGTTAAGGTTACATTTAGCTGGGCTCAGAGTTTGGCTCAGTAGTAGAGCGTGTGCTTAGCATGCACAGGACCCTGAGTTTAATCCAGAGCACCAAGTAATTTTTTTCAATAAACAATATATTTATACACAGAAAAAAGTGCTGATATGTACACTAATTAAAAAGATCCTCTTATCACTGGCTTTCTGTTCTTCAGTTACACTTTCTATGGTCAGCTGCCTTTGTTTTGTATATTTATTTAACTTAAATTTTTTTGAACATATCTTATGCCAGGTGCTATTCTACATGCTTAGGATAAATGAACAAACAGATGAAGATACCTGCTTCTTTCCAGGTTAAGTTTGTTGGAAAGAGAAAGCCAGTCAATAGAACAAATGAAGAAAATAGTACAGAACACATGAAGGTAGTAAATGCTTTGGCAACAAAAGGAAAATTTGACAAGAAAAGGGATATTTGGCAATGTTAGAAGAGAAGGTGCTACTTTAGGATAGTCTGAATAGGACTCACCATGTGAGATTTTTGTGCTTAGACTTGAAGGTAATATTGTAGTATACAAGGTAGTTATGTTGTATACTTGTATGTTTGAACTTAATTTTTTAAACAGTTTTCTATTAGATGTATTTATTTTTGATTCAAGTGACTAAGTAATTAAGCTTTATCTAATCCTGTGACATTGTAATGTAATAGTGATCCTTGCCTGTATGTGAGAATATATGTGTTTTTAATGTTTTGCCTTCTTTCACTTTGACATACTTATTTTTTGTACTGTCAGATCTCAATCTTAGTTATTTTTTTTTTTTGGTTTTCTTAAGTAAATAATAGTCTTATGTAAAGATTTACATATAAATACAGTTGTTATCTTTAATTAAAATAATTTTATACTTTATGCGGCATTTATTTTGGGGATGATTTAAGAATCTTGTTAATTTTCTAACAGACTGAATGAATGCTGAAGCCTTACTGTTAGTGCTGTTCGTTTTGTGGCCTCCATGATACATTACAGGGTTGCATATGTAGAGGCCTTTTTTAGGACTGCTGTGTACATGATGGTTGAAAGGTCTGGTATCTGCTGGGTTGTTATGGAGGAAGCATTTTAAGATGGAGAAGAGGAAGGAAAGCTAAATGTGTTTTGACCAGAGAAAAGACTAAGTTGTTGACTGTAACTAGTGATATCAAGAAGATGGTTGATTTTTGAAGATCCAGCTAGGTGATAATTAGCTATTTTTTTTAAAGTTTTCTTTTGGTAATTGGCTGTTTTGATGTTTCTGAGTAACTTTACAGTAACCATTCCTAAATAGTTGAAATTAACGTGAAAATCAAGTAGAAAGAATTTTTAAAGAACTTTAAAGAATTCCAAAATATTAAATAAAATTTAAAAGAATTCTGTGATTCAGTTAAGGAGAAATTAGTAATCTAAAGTGACTGGAATTGATCATTAAAAACATAAGCAGAAGAATAGTGTCAGCTAGGAAGTTTAAGGAAATATGAAACATTATCAGAATATAATGGTCATTGAAATAATAAATTACAGTGGTAGCTTGGTTCATGAATTTATTAATTTGTTCTACAATTTTGGAAAAGATGGCCACATTTGTGTTCATGTGGGAAAGGTGCCTGCGGTTGTGTTTATCTCTTGATGCGAAGTTTACAAAGAAAAACAAAGTTTTGTTAAATGTTTCTGATAGCAAACCAAATCGTTTGCAAACCAAAGCGTTCCTGAACCCAATGCCACTGTACTTGGAAAATATTATTTTCAAAGTTTCCAAAGTTAACTTGTTACAACAGAATTGGTTTTATTTTAAAGCAAGGGCAGCTAAAAATTCGTTAGGAGTGGAGGCTTCCTGGGCTCGGCATAAAAAATAATAAGGGGAGGAAGGAATTAAAACTTCGATTATAATATTGGATATGGTCATATCTTTTTGCATGAACATTGACACTTAGCTAAGACTGTTCACTAAAACAGTTGGAATCACTTCGCTGAAATTGATCGGCTGCTATACTCAGCTTTCACTAAAATACATTTGGAACAGTGGGGATCATTAAAACCTTAAAATCTCCTGTGGCTTCTGTAACACTAAGACATTATTTGCCATTTTCACTTTCATGACATTTGTGCTACTGTTGCAGAGGAACGGGAGTTAAGTTTAGGATGAATTATTGTGGTGGCACCAGTTGTACTAGGAGTCACGGCATTCCTCACTGCCGCATGCTTATGGAAAAGAGGAGAAAGCCAGTTTCAACCTAAGAATGAGCTTGATGAAATAGTAAAATTAATTTCTCAAGTTGCAGTCTGTGTGTTTGGCTCTCTCTGTGTTGAAGTGGGGGTACACGGAAGGCTGCATCAGGAAGGGCAGTGTCTTGAGTGCATGTAATCTGTTTGAAAACTGAACCAGTCACTTTTATAGCTCACTTATTTTACTTTGTAAAACAGCCTACAAGCTGGTTTGTCATTCTTGAGTCTTTCAGACATTTTCTTTAAAAAGAACTATGTGGACTTGTCACTTCAAGGAATATAACTGGCATTATTTGGAGCTATCAAACAAATTCAGATTTTAAGAGAATGCTGACATTTTGGAAACTTTGTGAATGACTTCTGATGGAATTGTTTTTGTTGAAGGGTTCCTAAAACCACCTTCAGATCCATTCATTTGCTAATAGGATTAACAACGTAGCAGTTATTCTCACAGCAATAGTTTTATTGTAGTAAGAGTTAAAATCAGTAGTGGACCAAACTTCACATGCCTGTAATCCTAGGCAGAGGCAGGAGGATCGCTGTGAGTGCAAGGCCAGCTTGAGCTACAAAAGCAGAGAACAAAACAAAGTAAAAGAAGAAGAAAACGAAAGCATGCTGCATGGGGCAGTCCAGGAGAGGGTAGATACAGGCTTCCAGTTTTCTTCTTCTGGAGTCATGGATAGTACTTCATTCTCCCAGAAATACTGTGTAACACCGTGTGTGAAGTATCTGCAACCGGGAAGACTAACCTGAGCCTTGGTGCAGAGGTTTTTACTGGGGGTCGGTCATGTAGGCCTGAAGTACTGAAGTGACTACAGTGGCTCACTTTTGTGTCTCCCTCAGTTTGACTGCAGACATGAAACTTACACTCTGTGAACCAAATCCTCTACCATAAGTTAATTGTTAGTATAAATTGTCTGGTGTGGTCCAGTAAACAAAGACATTTGAAATAAGGGGCCTAGTTGTTACCTCCCATTAGTCGGGCAAGAGCCCAGCCAACTTTTCTTGTGAATATCTAGAGTTTGGTCAACCTAGCCCCGCTAAATTAATCTTACTATGTGATGATGATATAAAACATGGGATGTTTGGTTATTGTAAATGAAATATGTTATTATTAGAAGATCTGCACAGCTCAGTGAGCCAATATTTTTGAAATGGATAGTGCATGATGTTACAAAATATACAGGAGTAAACAGACTAGTGGATTTTAATGAAGTAGAGTACAGGTGTTTATAAGTATGGTTGCTTTATATATTTCATCTCTAAGTTAAAAGTGTCAAGTAATAGTCTTCAAAACAAATATGAACCAAAACAACATATAGCACCAGATTAAATACAGAAGCGTGAAAATCCAGTTGTTTTTCTGTTGAGTTAGAGACCATTAAGGAGTTGCAGAAAATGTAGAATAGTGCTATCCTCACCAAATTTTGTTTATAGGAAGTACATTTTACATCAGTGACAACAGTTATAATAACTGCATTATGTGGTTTTAAATTAGTAAACCTGTTTTAACTTTTCTCAGTTTTGTGTTGTACGGACTACAGATACTATGAGAGTTTGGAGTAAGGAAAATTGGAGTTTAGGTCTCAGTGAAGGAACTCATATTTCTACCTCCATTTTTCTTCTGAGAAATTGATGTGATCAGATGGCATTTTGTCTAGGTAGGCATTAGATTTAGAACATGACTTTGGGCAAAGGTGGGCTTTAGTTGTTATGTTTGAGGTGGCTGAATTTTGGCCTTGCCTGAGGCATAGGTCTTCCTTGGAAGGGGGATGCAGATGTCTAGAGTGGGCTAGGAGAACAGTGCAGGCCAAGGGAATAGTTTAAGGCACAAGACATTCTCCAGTCTGGCTCCAGATGTGGGTTCCAGTAAGAGATTGGACTTTAGAATTTTCTTTGCAGGCAGGGCTTTGTGACATACTTGTTCTCACTTCTCACCTGCCAGAGCCTACCATTTTTTAAGACATTGTGTCAGGTCATAGACTAGAATTGTGAATATGACTTAAATATTCCCAGTATCCTCTAGTTATCTTCTAATGTGATGGAGAAAACAAAATGTGAAAATAAGTAACAGATAAAAATGTCTAAAAAACATGTAAGAAATAAGCTGTGTGCAAGGAATCAAGGAGATGGCACTTAGTGGAGAATGCGGTGGACTTCTGTCGGCACAGGGGTGGCAGCGAGGGCGTGTCAGACTGATGGACTAGCATGGGCAAAGGGACAGGCATTTGGGCGTAGTGATCAGCATTTCTAGGAGGTGGCAGGTAGTCCTGTGCAGCCGACCAAGTACTAAGATTACTGAATAATGTGCCGTTAGTTTGAATTTCATTCTGTAAGCAACAGGACTGTTTCAGCTTTTGATTTGTGATTGAGGCGCAGCAGCACTATTTTATTACTGACCTAAAAATAGACAAAAGAGTAGTAAGTGGAAAACTGTTGTGGAATTGTCATAAGACGTGATGAGGAAGGTACCGGTGTGGGAGAGGAAAAGATGGGGTGGAAGAAAGCACCGAGAAGGTGAGATTGTTAAGGCTTGACTGTCAGGGAAGGAGTGGGGAGCAGTAGGAGATTCTGATCAGATGTTTCTGTGTTACTGAGTCGTATCTTTTGGCTTAAAAAACAGCGATAAATGTTGTCATAGTTTGGGTGACTGGATTGCTATTGAAGATGTTGAGAGAATGGCTGTGGGAAGAATATGTAGTTCTGTAAATTTTTTTAATGTATCGGGCTTAAATTGCTAGTTGAAATATCCAGATTGAAATATCTGGCAGCAGTTGAGAATGCAGCTGTGTTTTTAAGGCTAATGGGAGAGTTAGGTATGATTTACATTGTCAAACAGTATTCTCTATCACAACACTGAATGTGTGTAACATATGAGCCCTCAGTTTTAAAAGTAACTACACCCTTTGTGTTTTGAAGATACTAAACAAAACTTTCTTGAATGTCTTAAATATTTTACCTTGTGGGGGCCCTATATTTGGGATATAGGCTGAATATAGTTTATAAAGGATTTTATACTAAAATGGATATATTCTGATTGTCCTGTTCACGGTGTTCATAATTTTTTTTTTTTTTTTTTTTTCTGCACCGGGGATTGAACTCGCAACCTCACGCCTGTCAGACAGGCGCTTAAGTCACTGAGCCAAACTCCTGGCCCTGGCTTTCTGAGGCAGGGTCGCACTGTGTAGCTCAGGCCGGCCTTGCGCTCGCGTTGTAGCCCAAGCTGGCCTCGAACTCACAACGCTCCTCCTACCTGCGACTAAAGGCGTGCGCCACCACGCCCAGCTACAGTGTTCATAAGTATAGAATTACATTAGGACTCTTGATAAGGGTGCAGGCAAGAGCTTCCTTTTAAAAAACAAGTGTGCTGTCTTTTGAGTTTTTTAGAGAGCCTCTCACTGTGGAGTAAACATGGAGTAGTTTAGTGGCTCACATTAGAACTCTTGGTATGGGAGAAGGGTGAACAACTGCTGTTGGTATTTAATGTATTATTAAACAAGAAGTAGCAGCCTGAGGTTATCATTCTCTGAGTTTTTCTGTTACAATAGGGTACATTCCATTAAAAGTCTAATTAAAAATTAATATGTCGGCCATTCCCTTGATATCTACTGAAAGTTATTCAGAGTTATAGTAAAATTTTATATGGCGTCTTTGATAACTCATTTGTAATCTCATTAAAATTAGAAAAATAGACTATTCAAGTCTTTACATGAAAGTAATACATCTTTCACTGACCATTTGTGGGTAAACTCTAGACAACTATTAATGTTCAGCTTCTTTGTACTAGAATGGATACATTGGGTTGTATTCGAAGAGACAAGATAGAGGAGTACAAATGTGAAGAAAATATGAAGAATTAATTAAGTTATTCCTCGGCTCTGCTGCCTCTTACCAATACCCTCTAAGTGTTGTGACTTGGTTCCCTAGGGAGTGATTCTATGGGTGGTTACTGTCGTTATTTTATTGAGGACCACCTGCATTTGAAGAAATGGTGAAAAAATAATCAGTTCTTCAGATGATAGTGGAGAGCTTATTCTGCTTGTTAGGCAAGTAGTAAAGAAACAGTTAAATTTGATAGTTGCCAAAACCTTTTTTTTTTTTTTAATCTTTTGTTCCCCAAATTTTCTGTCTCCCTTGTGATACTACAGCTGATCTTTTCATGGATCACAAGTGTCAGTCTTTGAATATCTTCTCCAGTACTTCTAGTTTTGTGCCACAGAGACTGAAAATTGAGAACACGAAGAGTGGAAGTAAGGAAGTTACATGATCTTGCAATATCTGTTTTTGGTTTCCTGCACTACAGCATCCCAAGTTGGGGGAACTTTTGTACATAAATGGCCAAAGCTTTCTCTCTTAGATGCAAAGCTGTGGGGCTCACTGATTTCTTCTTGCATGTGGTAATTAAGCTAGGCTACTCTATAGTGTCAGAGAGGCTGAATTAATGGGGAAAGTTACCTGAGTGTTGTACTTGAATGCTGCAATCTTGTGCTAACTTTGTGCTTTTATTGTTACTCTGCAGGCCTTTTGTTCATATCCTCCAGACTTCTAATGCGTTTCCCCTTAGCTGTTCTTCCTTGGCATTTTAACGTACTGCTGAGGGCCTATCTACTTCCTCATGGCCTTGAATATTACTTTATTAGGAGAACTGAAAAATGAGCAGTCTTAATAAGCAGGAAGGTCATCCTTTCCTTCAAAACAAAAGAAACAAAAGAGAATAGTTACAGAAACATCTGCAATCCTGAGATGGAGAAAGGACATAGCACATTCTTCACTTTTCTTGTACTCTTAAACTCATGTTCTCCCACTGCTTTTAGAGTTTTGCTTTATTAGGTGTCCATCAGAATTTGTATAATAGATAGTGATAATGAAACAGTTTTCATAAGGACATTAACTTAGACTAGTGGTACTACTATTAGATTAAGAATAAGGATATAAGGTTAAGACTGGTTGCTAAGTTAGTATGTTGCTGGCATTTTGAAGGTGCTTTCATCTGGAAATGCAGAGGACTAGTTCTACGCTAGCTTTTATGTCAATCCCCACAAACCTTTATGGACTTACTATGTGCAAGACACTTTCAAATGCTCTAAGGGATATAAAAATAAGCAAGACTTGGTACTTTAGAGAAGGAGATCATAGCTATATAGGGAAGATGTAAAAAAAAAACATTGTGAGATAAAGTTAAATGTCTAAATGCAGTGAAGTTTAAAGGAGATTGGCAATGTATCCATTTAAGGGGGATAACAATGACTTTATAGAAGTGTAGCTGGGCCTACAAGTAGAATGGTGTGATGAATGTGTGAAAAGATGTGGTCGGGCACAGATACTATTAGTGGGGCTAAGCATTCTAGTTTGGCTGGAATGGAAGGTGGAGCCATTGAATGCCAGGTACTTTACTTGCTAGTGGATAGCCGTTTGTAGATATTTGAATTATTAGAAAGAAGTGTTTAAACCCATGTTTAGGAAAAGCCTATAATATACAAGTTCAGTCTTTATATAGTTGTAGGAAGGGTTGGAATAGTATTAGAAGGAAAGGGTGAAGGAATGGAAAATTCTGAAATAATACTAATGATGTTGGAGTTACAGTGTATAAGTTGGCGATAAGTTTTAATGGCAAGGGAAATAGGGAAGAATCAAAGTTGATTTTGAAGTTTTGAGGCTGGACACTTGGAAGAATTATGGTCCCATTGAACAGTGTGGAAGACTCAAAGAGGAGTGTGTGTGTACATCTGTGTGTCTATTGTAGAAGTTGCTGTTTTTTTTAGATGTAGATATTTTTACCTAGTGCTGTTTCTCAGCAGGTACTTGTTAAACCTGGAGCTTAGAAAGGAAATCAAATTTAGAGAAGAAAATTTGAGAATATCCTCATAGAAGTTACAGTTTGAGCGAACTAAAGAGATACTTGTATTTCTGTGGGTAAATATATAGAATGTTTAAAAATTCTGAAGAAAAAGTCCATAGAAAATACTTTTATGTTAGGATGACCTGTGGATAAATAATAATCTTTCACCTTTTTTTTTTAATGAGAAAGTACAGAGGGAGAAAACCAATATTTAAATCAGTGCTTTGTGCATAGTAGTACTTTAAAAAATTCTTGTTTGATGAATATGAATTGTGAGCAATACTTCGGTTGGGGTGTAGGGCGTTACGGGAGGTTGATGGGCATTTTGCAGAGACGGAATCCTGGATTGGATAGTGGACATTCCTCCACTCCAGTGGGATATCACTGAGACTAGATGAGAGGATAAATCTGAGAGTATTTGAACTTTTAAAATGCCCTCGAGGCGTTTTTTTGTTTGATTTTTGAGACATGGTCTAACTTGGTGATCACGAACCTTTTGGAGCGTTCAGTGATGTGAACAGCCTGCTGTGGCATGGGGTCAGGTTTCTGTACAGGTTTCCCTGCTGGAACTCTGGTGCCCCTCAGCGACGAGGCCAGAAGGAAGAGCATTTGATTTAATTTCCGTTTTAGGGAAAGGATGTCTGTTGATATCAGCACTATATTGCTTTCTACTGTAGTAGGAAGTTTTCATTTAGGTTTGTTGGGGTAGTTTTAAATTGTGTAATTTGAATGAAGTTTGTATTTCTATTCATACCAGGTGGTTTTCTCACTGCGTAGATTTTCATATTCTTTTTTGATCAGTCGAGGCAAACTGAACAATACCAAGGCCCTTCTGTGGCCCCTCAAATGTTCTCCAGCAATGTGCAGCACACATTTACAGAAAAACATTAATGTGATCCCAAATTTAACGAATAGAGAACTGGGCTTGGTGGCACATTCCTGTGATCTCAGCTACGGGAGATGCCGAGGCAGGAAGATCTCAAGTGCAAGGCTACCTGGGCAGTTTAGTAAGACTCTATCTCAAAATAAAGAGGGCTGAGGATGTAGGTCAGCACCCCCCAGCCCAGGTTTTATCTCCAGCCCAGGGTGGGGATGGAGTGCAAACAATATAAATTGTCTCTTTTATTGTTGACTCACTAAATACTTAATTTTATCTCAGATGTTATGCT
Organism: Dasyprocta punctata; assembly: GCA_004363535.1. Taxonomy (NCBI): domain Eukaryota; kingdom Metazoa; phylum Chordata; class Mammalia; order Rodentia; family Dasyproctidae; genus Dasyprocta; species Dasyprocta punctata. The sequence goes on along the minus strand of RJWM01000894.1, from coordinate 80,867 downwards.
ACTTTAGATTAAGTTAATTTATGTTTCCAAGACAATGTATCAAAAGACTTCATATTTGCTCCTAAGATTTTTCAACAGAAACTCACAAAGCTAGCAGAAGAAAATACATTTACTTTTTGGACACTCTGTTTCATCTTTCTTTAGAGCCAGAGAGAAAAGGAGGGAGAATTTGCTTTTGAAATAAGGGAACAAATGTTACATATTAAGAGAATTTAATTTTTTTTTTTTCGTACCAGGTATCAAACTCACAGCCTCTCACTTGCCAGTCAGGCACTTACACTGCTGAGCTAAATCCCTGGCCCCATATTAAGCAAATTTAAGTCAGATTGCCATCACTGCAGGGAACAGGCATATTGGGGCAAGCAGCATTTCTTTCTGCAGTTGTTAGGACAAAAGCAACACTTGCTACTTTCTGCACCTTGTGAGACCTCCAGCCCCAGTCAGTATGTGTAATCTGTGATGTTCAAGACATAGTTTTGAGAAGAAATTTTCTCCTGAAATCAGTGCTTTAGTGTAAACAAAGATTGGTTTGTCTTGTTCTTCCCAAAATTAGATGGCAGTAAATAAGACTAGAAAATAGGAAGCTAACAGGGACTTGCATGATTCACACATTGATCACATTCAGGCAGCAGTCATAACATTTGAATTTCATTGGCGAAGTTATTTTACTCAGTCTTGTAGTCTTTTAGTGTCCCTCTCCCTGACAGTGGCTTAATAATCACATTTACTGGGCTTTTACTATGCATTGGTGCTCTTTTATATATTAGCTTTTTTAATAATGTTGGTTGCGTCCATTATCTGGTATTTAAAATGTATATCAGATTTGGAGTTTTTCAGATTTTACATAGATTGAACATTAACTCAAAATCTGAAATCCAAAATGTGAAACTTTTTTTTTTTTTTTTTTGAGACAGGGTATCACTGTGTGACCCAGGCTGGCCTCGAACTTGGGGCAATCCTGCCTCAGCCTCCTGGGTGCTGGGATTACAGGCATGCACCACTATGCCTGGCTAATGTGAAACCTTTTGAGGGTCACATCAGTACTCAAAAAGTTTGGATTTCATAGCATTTTGAAATTCGGGTTTTTAGGTTAGGGATGTTTGACCTGTAATACAAACCAGTCCTCTATAAGGTAGGCAGTACTGTTATACACTTCTGTTATAAGTGGAGACTTTAGAACCCAGAGATGAAGTACTTTGCATAACTAGGAGGCAGATCTGGGGTTCAAAGACAATAGCTCCAGGGCTTTTCCATTTAACTAGTCTACTATATAGCATATGTACTGGTTTTCATTTTTGTGTTTTTCTTTAAAGGAGATTAGGACAAGTGTTTAGTGTATCCTGAGGTTAATACAAATTATTTCCTCTGTTTATATATTACCATCTACAAATGATGGTAATGTATAAAATGTAGATTTGGCCATTCTGTGGAGAAATCCTCTGATAAGCCATTTCTAGTAAGTTTTAGTCTTTTATCAGTCATTTTAATCTCCTTGTGAACAAGCATAGGAGGTACTAGTTAGTGTAACCATCCTTCTGTATTGCCTAAATTATTTTCATACTCTTTTCAGACATACATAATTGTCCTTAAAGATCAGAACTCCTGACATCAAAGAAGAGATTTCTTTTTCATTTAATTAGCAGGGAGGCTGAATTAGATGACTTGCCTTTTCCAACTTCGTGCCTTAGAGATTTAACCCCTCCCTCCTTTTTCTCCCTTGCTTGCCGGCCTGCCTGCCTTCCTGCTGGGGATGGATCCCAGGCCTTGTGCATGCTTGGCAAGTGCTCTGCTACTGAGCCACAGCCCTCAACACACACTTTTTAAACTATGTATGTCAGGTGTAGTCTGTGAGATAGAATGGCTGCAAATGTTTGTAAACTTCAAGTTTTGTGATCAAAATCATTATTTAAGCAATCTCATGTTATGCTGAAAATATTCCCATACTTTCCTGTATGACACTTATGCCAGTCGAGTTTCTTTTCACTTACTTGAAAATCATCAGCAAGCTACCTTTGAAGAGATATAGTAAGATCATACTATAAAGACATGGTTGAAAGTGGTGTCGGTTAAGTAAATGTTTTCTTTGATTTCTTTGTAGTGCTGCTAGTGTAACTAACTGTAGAGGCAGAAAGCTTAGCATTTAAAAAAAAAACTATTTTAGGCAGATACCTATTAGCTGTATTTTATATTTATATCTTAAATGAAAATTATTGCAGACATCAGAAGGTTAAACATAGATAACTTTTTTGGCTTACGGAAAAATAAATGTATGATTCTCTATGATGAGGAGCTCTGAACCTCTTTTTATATTTGTAAAAGAGAATTTAAAAGTTGACAAACATTGATACTGAATAAAACCAAGGACTTGTTTTTAATAGGTGTAGAAATGCAGTTGGGTTCTACAAATCTGTTAAGTATCTCAATCAATTCAACACATTATTAGCTGCATAATGCTACATGCAATTTTAGTAAAATGGTTATTTTTATCTTGGATAATGATAATTTTTCTGATTTTTTTTATTTCAGTGGGATAAAGATTTCATGCATCAATTTAGTTATAGTGCTTTTTTATGCTTTAAAAATAACTTTGAAGTATCTAGATAGTGTAAAAAATAAGAATAATTCAAGAAATTCTGAGTTAAGGCCATACAGTTTTTCATAAAACATTTTGAGGAGCAGATTAACTACATATATGCCAACAAACTGATTGTTGGATAATGTAATTGCAGTGATAGTGATAATCTAGAATTGACATATTTTGCATTGTGTATGAAGCTTATGTATTTTTGATGTGAAAGAGAATTATTAATATTCAGGAAATATTGTTTAGATTAATGTCTGTCTTGAATTGATTATCTGTTTTAATACTAAAATGCTAACATACATAGATGTAAGAACAAAAAATCACAAATAAATTATCTTATCAAAAGGGTTTTTAATGATGTATTTATTACAAAATGGTAATTATATATCACCTCTTGAGTTTGCGTATCATCAGTTTACAAAAGGAGATCAAATAAAATCTTTCAATCTTGTCGTTTTGCCCAAAAACAGTAGGAAGCCAACATAGTAAGTAAACAAAAATAGAGACAAACTAAAATTTTCCTTAATTTTGTCATAAATCTGTCTAGTATTCCAACTGCTTTAGGTAGTAAAGAATGTAGTACAGTTTAATACTCTAAGGCTATTTTCTATTTTCACAACTTAATTTCTATCCTGAAATTTCAGAATTTTATTTTTATATATCATTAAATTTGAACTCTTCAAGGAACCATCAATGGTATCTAGTGTAACTTTACCTTTTAGCTCAGTGATGGCGAATCTTTTAGAGCTTTCAGTGATAACAAGCAGGCAGCCATGGTACGTGTGCCATAGGTTCGCTACGACTGTTGTAGATTAAAGAGAAACCTGAACTCTTGAAAGTTAAATTTATCTTAGTCTTCTGATGAAATAATGAGATAGTGAGACTAAAATTTTAGAGGAACTAATCTTCCCTTCCTCTAGTGCTGACAATTTACAAATATGATTAAGTTTCTTATAATTTTATTTGCAGTCTTTGCACATACCTCTAAATAAATAAATATGCTGCTAGTTAGAAGAAAACTAAAAATAATTCTTTTGACATGATTTCAAAGTTTTTGTTTTTTTATCTTACTTTGAAAACTATTAACTGAGGTGAGCATGGTAGTGCATGCCTGTAATGCATCTACTTCAGAGTCTGGGGCTGGAGGGTTGTGAGTTTGAGGCCAGCCGGAACAATTTAGCTAGACACTGTCTCAAAATAACAAAGGTCTGGTTACGTGGTAAAGCATTTGCCCAACATGTGTGAGTCTGAAGTTCAATCCCCAGGATCACAAAATAAAATAAAACAAAAAAAGGTGTCCAGTATAATCAGCTTCCACTGTAGAAATTTATAAAAATAGTTGTAGTGGTATAATTATCATTGGCTTCTTGAATTTCCAATTTTCCTGAGGTTAGACTGTGAGAATATAAGGATAGGTTTAGCTGGAGTAGCAAACATGTAAGAACTTAGAACATCTCATAGCCATCCTCTGCGGGTTTGTTGACTGTGCTGTCCAACAAGTTGAGTCTGTTTGTATGCTGGAGTCCTTGAGGCTCTTTGGGCATGCATTGAAAACGTGGATGGTGCTAGAGTCACAGCAGTCATTGAAACTTGTTGTCTGGTAGCTTAGAGGGACAAAGGTGCTATTTATGTGCAGCATGTTTGTTAAATGCACTTGGGAAGCTGAGTTCAACTGAATGCTTATAGAGGAAATCATCTAAGAATCAAAGGGAATAGTCAGCTTCATGTTGAAGTAGGAAATGAGAATAGCAGCCTTTTAGGCAGTGTCATTCAGTTTTCCTATCACCGCATAAACACTGAAATGGAATAAAATGTTTTGCTTTTTCATAAGTTCCACGTGCTTTGTTACAGTAAATGACAAAGTATTTCTGATAAGATATGTAGAGTGTTTGTATATTTATTATTCCTTTCCATTTATCCATCTTATTCTTCTAAGTGTGAATTTGAGTGCACTAAATATTTTGAACTGGTACTCCTGGAGGTAGAGAGATGCGTAGAATTAAAGGAGGTTCATGTATGGGATGATTGAACCAGAGTTCATAGACAAAAAAATAACTGAGCAAATGAATATTTTTGAACTGAGGAGAGTTAAAAACAGCTGAGGTAAAATAACTTGTAATAACTGATTTAGAGCAAAATGTAAATGTTTGAATTACTTGTAGGTATTTAAAACTTCTAAAAGTATTTTCTCAGCGAACATAGTAGCTTCATGGTTGCTATTTTCATTCTAATCTTGTGTCTTTTTTTCCCTAGGTGGTATCATGGAAAACTCGATAGAACCATAGCAGAAGAACGCCTTCGGCAGGCAGGAAAGTCTGGCAGCTACCTTATAAGAGAAAGTGACCGGAGGCCAGGGTCCTTCGTGCTTTCATTTCTCAGCCAGACGAGTGTGGTCAGCCATTTCAGGTGAGTCTTTTTCCTGTCAGGGGTCACACAGTGTAGCTGTCTTGATGCAGTATTTGTAAACATGCCTGCTTTCACAAAGGCGAATGACTCAGTGATGTTTCAGTAACAGAAAAAAATCTTGTTTTCAATTAGATGATTTAATCAGTGATTTAGAGTAGATACTATTGAAATGCTTACTTTTTTTTGCTATAAACATTATTGGTTATTACTCTGCTAAACCTCAAATATATTTATCACTTTTAAAGTATAAAGAAATACAAATAAACTTTGGAAAAAAGCTTAAAAATGATATAAAAGATGTATACTTAAGACTATGAAGTAAGTAGCAGAAGTATAGAAAACACTTTAAAAATTAAGATTTATGCCCATTGTTCATTTTACAGTTGCCATTTTGGAGCTTTGCAGACATTCATCTCAGGAAAGAATATACCGATTTTGAAGTATGGGCATCAGAATCTTTATATACATATATATGTAATTTCCTGTTTATGGGAGAAGTTGAAGCATTATTCAGGAAGAATGTATACCTTTAAGTTTTAGTTTTAAAATAAGCTTTAAGAATACTATCATACTTCTTACATACATATTTGTGTGAAGTAAAATTCCACATACAATTCATTGATATTATAATTTAACATTTGATATTGCAACTAAAATTTCTAATTTAGTCTTAATTATGGAGGTGAACGAGGTATCCAAGTGCAAATTTATAAATATTTGAATTATATAATTGAGGCCTATAAGTTTGATGGGTATTTCATGTCAGATGCATTATATGTACACACATATTTATTTAAAAAAAAGAATGTGAAGTAATTGGTCCATAATTAAGTGATTTTTTAAAAAATCATAGATATATAAAAGGGAAAGTATATGAAATTTACAGATGCACAATTTCTTTATAAAACTTGTGTTTTGAAATTAGCTCTTAGGGCTGGAGAGGGAACTCGGTGGTGGAATACTTCCTTGCTGTGTAGAAAGATCTGGATTCAGTCCCAGTACCACAAGGGAAAAAACTGGGCTGTAAAGATTTTCATTGTATACTGCATTTTCTTCCTTTCTATAGGATTATTGCGATGTGCGGGGATTACTACATCGGTGGAAGACGTTTTTCTTCACTGTCAGATCTAATAGGTTATTACAGTCATGTTTCTTGTTTGCTTAAAGGAGAAAAACTGCTTTATCCAGTTGCACCACCAGAGGCAAGTAAAATTTGAATGAACTATCTCAAAGCTTTACTTGACTTTAGTCATGAATTTTGCTCCTATTCAGTTTCTTACAATCTTTATTATAATTAAATAAACATTTCTTATATTAAATTTAAATTCTAGTTTTAATGTCAGAACAAAATCAACAACTTCTTTTAAAAAAGGTTTTTCTGTAGTATTCTATGTAACTAGATATTTTAAATAATTCTGTATGTTTATAGCTTAACAAATATTTTTGAATGTGTAAAGAAAAATTACTGATTTCATGGTGCTAATCATGAAATTACTGTAGAAGTTGAAAGGCCTTCTATATCATTGCAGAAAGGTTAATTTCTATGTTTTATGCAGCTTAATATTAAATGATCACTCATGTTATTTGATAAAAATACTGGTTATAGTTTTAAAATAATTTTATAAAAACATAAAAACATGAACATCAAAGATTTCTAGGCTCTAGGTATTAATAGTAGAAGAAAACATTAATTTGAATAATCCTATGGTGTATATAATGTGTGGTTTTTTGTTTTGTTTTGTTTTTTTGCTTTGCCTTTGTGTGGACGTACTTTTTTGATTTGGAACAAAGACTTTTTCTCATTGTTTTTAGCCAGTAGAAGATAGAAGACGTGTACGAGCTATTCTACCTTATACAAAAGTACCAGACACTGATGAGATAAGGTATTTTATGGTATTTCTCATGTGTAAGAATTTGAAAGACTTTGATACTGAATATTTATTGTTCTTGGGCTAGGAAAGTTTTGGAATTTGGGGAAGTAGCATATGGCAAGGTTAAGAATGCCTTTATTTATTTATTTATTTATTTTTGGCGGCACTGGGGATTAAACTCACAACCTCACGCCTGCTAGACAGGCGCGTAAGCCACTGAGCCAAACTCCCAGCCCTAGTTTTTCAAGGCAGGGTCGCACTATGTAGCTCAGGCCGGCCTTGCGCTCGCGTTGTAGCCCAAGCCAGGCCTCAAACTCACAACGCTCCGCCTGCCTCAGCCTCCCGAGTGCTGGGATTAACGGTGTGCACCACTATGCCTGGCTAAGAGTGCCTTTAATAATCAGGTCTGCCATCCCGTACTCCTGGATTGGTTTATTAGTTCAAAGTGGAAGACCTGGGTCAGGGTGAGCACAGTGACAGTGCCAGGACATTATCTCTGACATGGTGGAGCGTGATCGCTTATAATTTGTACTGTATTTATTACTGCGTAACATTTATGCCTCAACTATAAATGATACTGGAATGATAATGGAGCTTCTGTTTTACATAATGGGTGAATACCTTTCAGTGTTGAGAATGTTACAGACTCCCTGGACATGGAGGCACATGCCTGGAGTCCTGCTGCTTGGGAGGCTGAGGCGGGAGGGGTGCCTGGGCTACACAGTGAAACCCCTTTGTAAGGAAAGGAAGAGAATAGCATGTAACAGAACTATGAAACATGATAGTTTTTTGGTTTTAGTATTTCTGTATAATTCAGTCCTTTATGTAATCTGATAAGCATTATTGCCTTTCTGTAAGCTATTTGACTTTTCAACAAAAATTTTATCTGAAATGTTAAGACTATTTCTGAATATAATTACATAATTTTTGGAAGTACAGTAATAAAAGAACAAAGATTTGAGAATCTGAATCACAAAATACTAATTCCTTTATTATATGATTGTCTTCGGAATAATGGCTTCTCATTTAATTTTTATTTAGATAGCTTTATTTGTGATCTTTGGCGGAAAGGACAAAAAAAAAAGAAAGGAAGAAATACAATTTATAAAGGAAAAGGTGAACTTACAAATGAAGTTTTAGATAATTTGTAACTTTCTAGTTGAGTCATCTAAAACAGCAATTCTCACAACATGATCCTTGTAACTGGGGCTCTTTGAGCTCCGCTCAGCGGGTCTGTGAGCTGAGGGTCTTTAGAGACAGAGATACAGTCTGAGAAGTTCCGTGCTCTGCCATCTGCTAGCTGGAGACCTAAGGCAGCCAGTCATGTAATTTCAATTATTCAAGTCCAAGTGGCTGAAAAACTGTGCAGTCTGGAAATTGAATCTGAGGACAGGAAAGGGAGATGAGACAAAATGTGCCAGATCAGCCAATGGGAAAGAAAGAAAAGGGAGAATGCTTCTCCCTCCTTGTGTTCTATTCAGAAACTCAGTGGATTGCATGACACGCCCGCTCCCCTCACCGAGGAGGAGGGTTGGCTACTCCAGGGCAGTCTACTGAGTTGCAGGTTAATTTCTGCAGCAACATCCTCATATACAACACAGAAATAAAGCTTAATCTAGACCCTGGCCCAATCAGTTTGACACATAAATTAACCATCACACTCCATGGGATCAAAGTTATTTTCATAATTACAGAAGACATCATTTGCCTTTTTCACTGTGGCTTGTGTGATGAGAGTAGGAAAGCCTTCCATGGTAAACCTGCCGGGGCCTTAGAGTCATGGCAGGGCAGTGAAGTAAGTGTACCGTATCCTTCATCGCGACACTCTTGCAGTTAGTCAAAAATAGTTCCACTTAATGTTCTTGATAAAGCACTAGAATATTTCATTAAATATCAGCCTTTCGTTACATCTTCCTAATATTGTTTGTAATGAAAAGGGAAGTATATATAAAACACGTCTGCTTTGTACTGGAATTCAGTGTCTTGAAAAAAAAAGAGTGAACTGAGAGCTAAACTCACAGCTGCTTTTCTGCATACCATTTTTATGTGAGAGAAGGACAGATTCGATTCTAGGGTTTTGATGATCTTTTTGAAATGTGACAAACTGAAACTGTTACATCCATGAAAGTAACTGCCATATTTGTTGCCAGTAACAAAATTTGATCTTTTGAGCAAGAAAAACTAGAATTTTAGGAACCCTGTATTACTGGGCATCAAGAGATCGAGTCTCACAAATGACTTCTCTGATGTGGTGATGATATCAGAGAATGAGACATGTTGGTAGTATATAGTAATGTGTTAACAGCTAGAGGATCTGCATAGCTCAGTGAACTAGTATTTTCTAAATGATCAGTGTATGATTTTACAAAATTATGCCCCAGTAGGTTTAAAATGCAAAGTAGACTAGTGAATGTTACTGGGATACATGTAGGAAGTTCCTTGATACATAGTTTTAGATTCCTTAGTATAGCGAACCTCTGAGAAGGTACCAGCTCTATTCACGTTTTGGTGTAGTACCACAGAAGACTGTAATTACTTGAAAAGGCTATTAAAATATTCATCCCTTTCACAAGTGCGTATTTAGGTAAAGCCAGACTTTCTTCATATACTTCAAGTAAAAAAACAAAATCACATAATATAATGAGTATAGAAACACATGAGTATCCATAAGTTTGCGTTTAAGCCAGACATACGAGATTTCAAAAATGTGAAACAAAAGTACTATCACTAAACCTGTAAATATTACAAATTATTTTTCATCTGCTTTATGTAATGAGATAAAGGAATCAGTGAATATTTAAAGACATTAATGCTTTAGGTTCTATATGATAAATATCAATAGTAAATATAATCCATACAGTAAAAGGTGTTTAGTATATCAATATTTAAGACTAAAAGGCATCCTAACCTCTCCCCACTCCCAGTTGAGAACTACTGACCTAGAAAGATAGGAATTTGAAGAAGAATCAGACTATTTACATGCTAATTTAGGTGTATATGCATGAAGTAATGAGTCTTATTTTTAAACTCGTGTGTATACATATCTGTGAGTTTATTGTTAAAGCAGAAACATCTGCAGATGAGTGAGAGTTAATGAAGAATTTTAGGCTTTTGTGGGAAAATGAATTTTACATTATTTTTACTGATAAGTTTTATATTTATTTATTTATTTTTTGGTGCCATATAAGGAGTTGGTATAGCAATAACAACTTGAAATTAAAAAATAAGAAAAGCAAAACTCTGGGCTATTTTGACTAAGACATGAAATGTACTCTTTTCATGTATGTTTTAGTTCCCATCCACACCGTCCGTCGTGATTCCTTAATGTGTGGGTGGGGTGTGGAGGTTGAGCCCAGGGCCTCATGTGAGCTGGGCAAGCAAGCACTGTGCCCCTGGACTGCGGTCCCAGCCCTTGATCATTATTTCCTGGGTGGTTCTAGGAAGGAGCAGCTTATGCCATGAGGCGGTCATGTTTGCTGCTGTGCAGCTAGGGAGAGATTAGCCACCACTAAGAAGGGTGGTAGAACCAAGAAGAATGTAATGTTCTGTGATGTTTCAAGCACACAGAGTAAAGTGTTGAGTGCAAATTTTATTCTCTGAAACAGAGAAGTCCAAGAAACAGTGAAACTCAAGATGCTCTAGAGAAAACAAGTCTTTCAAGTATGTAAGAAAAGACTTACTAGAACTTTGCCAGTAGTGAGCCTGAAGGGAACATTGCTGGAAAATACATGACACATAGGGTTATGGGTAAGTACCTGGCTAGTCTAGAAACTGTCAGTGTGCAAAGGCATTTTGTCAAGCCTGGAAGAAAAACTAAGGAATTATTGATGATTTTAGATTGATGTCATGTATTGCAACTTGTTGCTCCTATGATGATGTGGAGATTAAAAATATCTAGGTGGTAATGGGAAGAAACTAAGTTGTGCGTGCATCTTCCTGCCTTGAAACTTAAAGAGCAACTTCCTGTTTTCTAGTAATACATGCCTCGGTACCACTTTCAGAAGAAGAATGCTGTACTTGTTGAGTAAATTAAATACCCTTAATATTTTTTATAAGAAAAATGTTAACTGATATAAGCATCTACATAATAAAGTTGATAATGTTTATCTAAAATAAACTTTTCTAAATGAACTATGTCTTGTATACATAATGTATTTTTTATTTTACTTTAACCTACATCTGAAAACTTTGTGACACTGAATGTTAAAATTTTTCAATTCATTTTCCTTGTGGTTTTTCCTTAAAAGCTTTAATACATATATAATTACTCTTTGCAAAAAGTCTAATTTATATCTAATAATAACCTAGCAATGTAGATGACACAGGTACCCATAACAAACCTATTTTACCAACAAGGAATTAAGATTCCACTTATGAAAGGTCTTCATTGTCATAGATAATGCCAGAAACAGGACAAGAATCTAAGATATTTGATATAATCCCAGATTCTCCCAATGTCATATTATTCCTGTGTTGTGGTATGTGACTATTTAAATTTCCATGTTTAAGATTTTTAATTCTAATAACTTCGTAATTGCTATTTTAGTTTCCTAAAAGGAGATATGTTCATTGTTCATAATGAATTAGAAGATGGATGGATGTGGGTTACAAATCTAAGGACAGATGAACAAGGCCTTATTGTTGAAGACCTCGTAGAAGAGGTGGTAAGTTTTATTTTTTTCTTCTGAATTTGAAGTTCCAGTGTTTTGTTTTGTTTTGTTTTGTTTTTCCTCATATGGAACCTGTCCATAGTATGGGTAACTAGCTATGAAGAAGTTTCTCTTATGAAAAAAATTTAATTCATAAGTAGAAGAATTTTTTCATTAAAATCTTATTTATTTTTAAAAACAGACAAGCTAGCATGTTACAATATGTAGCTATCAACTTTCAGAAAGCTTTCCTCATTTTCTATGAAGTAAAAATGTCTTAAAATTTGTGCTTATTTTAATCCTTTTTTGCCCTCTTAGTCTTTCTCATAAATAAAATTATGTTTAAATAATCATGGAATGTCAAATAGTTGTATGTTTGATTTCAGATTCTTCGTTTTCCAAAGATGTATATAATTTTCCAGTAACCTTGGAAAAATTCACTTATATTACACAGATATGATCCCATGGTTCAGCATTTTGAATATTCCCTTTGTTTTTGTTACCACCACATAATACATTAGTAGTCATCTTAGCAGTCGGTAGGAATTATCATATGTGTGCATATATAGATAGCAGGTCAGCATTTATATCGCAGATGCAATACTCAGTGCCACTCAAGTTTATTAAACATTATAATTTTGGAATTCACCCTTACCTTCTTTTGTCTACTGGGATGCAGTGGCTTTCTGTGATATTTTATGACCCTCAAAACTCTTACTTTTAAATTATATCATGGACCTGGTAGTATGCTAAAACCTGTGCTTTGACTTTGATACCAGAAATATGTCAGTGGAAAATGTAATTTTATTTGCTATCAATTCTCTTATCTGCCTATTCTTGCAAGGGCGTTCTGATTCACAGAGGTAAAACATACTGAGGAAAGGTAGAAGGAGTCAAGGAAATGTTGTGATACACTCAGCCCTGTAGTCACACAGTAGTAACTTGGTATGCCTTAGTGTACTCCTAGAGTAGTGTTCTTCGTCTAACAGGAGGAGAGGGAGGTATTCCACATAGGTGAGATGTCCTCATGCTGAAGCATCTTACTGTCTGTGTTGTTTTCCCACAGAATTTCTTGGTTAGGATTTTTATGGTAGGCTTCCCTCTCTGCTATGTCACCCTTTTCCCTATCCTGATGACTTAAAGGAATTAAAGTGTAGTTGAACTTGAGCTCTGAGAATTCTGGATTAAATTGAACAAAATAAACTTTTAAAAGGATAAATGAGATATCCATCAGCTGCAGCAAAACAGTAAATAATAGTCCAATCTGAGATAAGGGAATGTTCCTTAACAGAATTGCTGTACAAGGAGTGAAAGGAAAACTCAGTGTGATGTGGTTACTGAAGGTGAATGCAGTCATGCACTGAACAGTGGGTTTCATTGGTGGTGCATTCCTTGTGGGTTCAAAAGCTACTTGGTATCATCTAGATAGTAAGGATACTTCAGGTGTGTGTTTGGTTATTGGACTTAAAGAATGTTTGTCTCCAAAGTTCTGATTATTCTTCTCCAAGCATATTTATACCTTTCTGCTTTAACTTCATGATGTGTGCTCTGGGAAGGGGATTTAGTTCTGATACAGAATGTAGTTTGTCCCCTTGCCTAGCTAATGTCTGGCATTACTAGGCCTGCAGAAGATGTGTCTCCAGTCCAAACATGCCTGTTCTGCTAGATGTCTTGTGAAATTTGATCATCATTGTGACCGCCATTCAGATGTCACCTAGGCCAACTGTGGTGGGGTACGCCTGTAATACCAGCATTCAAGAGGCTGAGGCAGGAGGATTGCCATGAGTTGGAGGATTGCCATGAGTTGGAGGCCAGCCTGGGCTGCAAAGTGAGGCCAAGGCCAACCCGAACTGCATGGTGTAACCCTGTCACAAAAACCAATCAACCAGCCAACCAAAAAAACAGATGTCACCCCTACCACAGATTTTACACCTTTTTAGATTCTCATAGGCTAACCTGTTTCCTCTTGTGTTTCCATAGCCTTTTCTTAGTTCCACATTTCATTACACTGTGTACTATGAATTTGTTATATAACTTCTCACAGAGGGCAGTGGTAGTGCTTTTGATGTATACAGTTGTTTGTTTTATGATGCTGCCTTGGGTATAGTAGGCACTTATCTAGTGTTGTGATTTTAATTTGATTTAATGAGCAAGGACCAAAATGGAGAGAAGTAAATGCATGTAAAGCTAAACCATTTTTCTCTTGTTTTCTTCATTATTCATTGACAGCCCAGTGCCAGGTACTGCACTAAGCACATTTTGGTGGAAATTTAGTTAAAATTTTGTACCCAGCCTTGTGATAGAGTTTATGGTGGTAGTTGGTGGTAATTAACAAAGAGTGACTTAGACTTTAAGGTGCTTGTGGCCATTGCTGTGGAATGAATAATATGAGTGTATCTTAAAAGACTGGAATATGGTATAAAGTAAGGTAAAATTAAAAAGATAATAAAATGACAGTGTCTTCTGTATTCAAAGCAAAAGTTAATATTCACTTTTAGGGGCTGAGAATGTCTCACTTGAGGTGTGGTGGAGTTGTGGGTTAGGTTTTATGTAACAGATTAGTAGAATGGAAAGGACATTCTAGTAACTGCAGTAATGAGAAACAAGTTACACTGTGCAATAATGCAGACTGACAAGTGGGTAGAAACAGATGGGCACCTGGAGCAGGCAGCGTGGCACAGGAAAGGCATACTTGAGTCCAGCGGGGAAGAACTGCCCTTGCAGAGTGAGGACTCTGGAGGCAGCAGAGAGGTGTTAAAGGCTGGGTTTGTAAAATGAGTTTATTGGGTGTGGTTTTTCTATAACGCAGGGCACAGCTGTAGTTGAACCTGGTGAACTCTGACGAAGTGAAGGGGAGGGACCCAGGGACCTGTATTACAACGGGGCTAAAGTAAAGGTGTAAAACCCGAGCGATGGCCTCATGCCGCCAAGGTGAGAAGAGCACGGCAGCGTCGTGGAGAGAGTTCTTGAAGGGAAACTTTTTTCTCATACACATACAAATATGAAGGGTGTTGTGTGTGGAGTTATGTTTGCAGACGTGATTTTTACAAATTTTAATAAAATTTTTAATAGTTTTAATAGTTACTTATATAAAAAACTGTCTTAATGTCTTCCCTTTAGGGCCGGGAAGAAGATCCACATGAAGGCAAAATGTGAGTTTGTGTTAAGTATCAAAGGGAAAGAAATACAATGTGAACTTACTGATTGGAAATTGGCCAAAATATATTTTAAAATACTTTTGGACTGGCTTAAAAATTTCTATTTGACTTAGAGAGTTGATGTGTAAATATTTTCTTAAGGACTTAGCAATAAGGTCTTATTTTTAAATAAACGGTGGCCTATACCTATATTCCACTTACGTATATCACCAAAGTAAGACTTTCTGGTAAATATTACATTAATAACATTCATGGATATCACAATTCCTCACATTTTTCTTTATTTTCTTATTGATTAGTCATAACACTTATTTATTTGGCCTTCTATTTTAGGAATTTTTTTAGCTCAGGATTTTTGTTTTCATCAAAGTATTTTACCCTAGGACCATAGTTTTTCACAATTTTAGTAAGATTCATCAAGATATTTCTTTTAATAATCTTTTAAGAATGGTTTTATATGTGAGTTTTCTGTGAAAGATCTTAACTGTCAATCCCAGTTCTATCTTAGATTATTTTACCAACCGTTCATGTAATGTTTTTTAAGAAGAACACTTTTTCTTAACAGTCCTGTTAGCATTAATGGATGGAATTTAAGGCTTCCCTCAAATGTCCTTTTTCTGACTTTTGTTCTTTAGAACACAAACGCATTAAACAGAAATCCTGTATCCAGTCACCTTAGTTCTCTGCTCTTCCTTAAATAGAATATATATTTTCTGAGTTCATTGTTCTTACTGTCCTCACACCTGCGGGAGACTCCAGCAGTGAGAGTATACCTCATTGACTGTGTTAGTGTGATGCCCTTCCACCTCCTTACAATATCAGGATTTACAAATTCTGTTAATGCTTGAACAGTCAGCAAATGTAAGCAAATGAGGCTGATTTGGTATTATGTAATGTTGATCTTTGTTATTTTCCCTCTTTGACAGACATCTAGGTACACAGAGCTGTTTCCTTCCTCTCAGAGATCCATATTGTAGGGGCAGTGAGAAGTGGCAGCTGATACTCACTCTTGGTGTTAGGAAAGGCTGTGGGAAATAGAAAACTAGAAAATTTTGCCTTTCTTAAGGTGACCACCTGGTCTAGTCACATAGAATGTCAATTTGCTATTATGAAATCTTCCTAAATTTAAAGACAAATTATAAATCTACATTTTAATCCCTACTTCAGATAATACTGTAGATATATTTTTAAACGTTTAGGTCAGATGCCAGTTTTCTCAGTTTGCAGTTTAAATCTCAAGTTCATTGGGGAGTCTTTTCTTATTGAATACCTTGTCAATCTCCCCTTTTCTTAACTTTGTAATTTCTTTCTTTTTGGTGTTTAGCATAAGCTAGATTTGCCTTGTTGGTTTGTTTTGGGCAGAGACTGATAGTGAAGTCTCTTAAGTCCCATCAGTGAGTTCCTTTTCTGAGTAAGCAGGTAGACATTCACGAGATGGAGATACCAAGTTCTGTGACTCTGTCTCCTGACCTGCTTCTGGAACGTGTGTCTTCTCATTTGTTAGGTAACTGCATTCCATTTCAGCCACTTACACGTCTCACTAGCACCTAATACTGCAGTGACTTCAAGTGGCGCTCCCAAGTCTTTAACCTCACCTTCTCTCTTCCTGTAACCAGAATGCTCTTTCGTAGAATATAGCTCAGATGGTATCACCTTCTCACCCAAAATCTTTTAAGTGATTCTCCATCATCTTTATATGGCTGAGCCTACAAAGTCCCTGTGTGATTTGACACTTGTGTCCTTTCCTACCACTCTTACTTCTCATTTCTCCTTTTATACACTGCAGGTTGTACGTCTTTAGATAAATGATACTGGTCGTCCCCCTACTTTTTTTTTCTTAGTGTAAGATGCTTCCTACACCAGGATTCCCTTCTGTTTATTCATTCACTTACCATTGCTTACTGAATGATAAATCATATATGTGATAAATATGTATGTGGTAAGTCATTCAATGAATATTCTTCCTTCATCTTTTTCCATGCATACCCTAAAGCACTGACAGTCTTCTGTTATTTCCAAAATACTCTTACACATACCTCGCACACTGCTTTCTGTATCTTTTGTCTATACTGGTTTTACAGCTATACATGATTAGTGACTTTTTTTTTTCTTAAATAAATGGGGCAAGGACTTACCTTTTTTTCTCTTTCTTCTACAACTCATCTGTCCATGTCTATGGATTATATAAATTTTAACATAGGAGTAACTTCAGAAAATAATACTGCTATTTTAGCTATAAGCTGGGTTATACTTAGAATCTTGTTAACTCGTAAACCATTTTAGAGACGGTGGCATGTTTGCCATTTTGGCATATTTGAAAAAAATAGTGTTGCCCGTGGAGATCATCTTGTCAACTCTTGCTCAGAATATAGAAATTCTGCTCTAGCATTTGTAGTGAACAATGATTTAACCTGTATTTGTGTGCTGTAGGGAAACTTACTACCTGTCAAGGCAGCCTACACTGCTTAGAGGATTACTTTTCATTATTAATAATTGGTACTGGGAGCACTAGGAAATCTTGAGTTAGTGAGTTATTGGAGTAGTGTGAAAAGAGAATTCAAGTGAAAAGGTAAAAATTTAGTTATATTTTCTTACTTTCACCATTAATAGCATGGGTAATTTAAAGCAGTGTGAATAACCTCTAAACTTGTAACATTACATTTAGAGCGCTTAGATAGTTTAATTTTATGTATTTTCCAATTTGTGCTTAATTATTACAAATAATGGTAGATCCTAAGAAGATGTACAAAGGTAGAGAAGTAATCTGAAATTGTCAGCCTGGCTTTAAAATGTGTTAATTAGCAGGATAGGTAATATGCCTTAGGTAAGCAAGAGGTTGTAAGTACTTTAATAAGTAGCAATTAATTTTTTAAACGTGTCATTTTATATGAAGGTAAAGTTTAAATACTTGAATTTTTATAGTGCTATGTGTCTTTAATGTAATGCCATTTATAACAACTTGTAAAGGTTTAATTTTAGAATACAGAATATAAAATACCTACCCTGTTTGATAAGCTATTAACTCTAACAGAATTAGGAATGTTATTTTTTTCTTTTAGTTCTTAATGTTAATATCCACTTGTTCTCATCACCCCGTATTATTTGCTGGCTTTTAAAAAGTATGCATCAATAGTTTGATTATACTGGAAGAGATAACTTATCATATATTATAAGAAAATTTACCTTGAGAGAAACAGGAGAAAAATACTGTTTTTTGGGGACAGAATTTTAGAGTGGGCTTTGCCTGTACTATCTCCTCAAAAGAAAGAGGAGGTAACAAGTGAGGCAAATAACAATTAGATATCACCAGGATTAAAGTCAGTGTTATTTTTATATTGGTAACAAATATGGAAATAGTAGTTTTTATTTAGTAGTCCCTAGTTTTTCTACATTATGTGGAAAATAAGCATAATATGTTCATGGAAAGTAACATGAATTAATAGGAATGAAATACTTGAATCGGTTACATTTTATTTATTTCATGTCAGTTGAATTACAGTTTTGTTGCTTGTTTAGTTTTGATCATATGACAACAGCATAAAGGAATTTTCATTTCTATATATATGTATATAATTTGTTCTCTTTTTAAGATGGTTCCATGGGAAGATTTCCAAACAAGAAGCTTATACTTTACTAATGACAGGTACTTTTTATATTCACTTGTCTTCTTAAAACTGTCTTTACTTAAAAAGAATAAAAAAATCAGTCACTCATTTATCATGTACTGTGTTTGCCTTCAGCATCCAATTAATGTTTTATTAGAATTTCTTGCCCAGTGCTAAGAAGCTGGTGTTTTTAGTAAAAATACACACATAGCACAAAATTCCAGAAAGTATGTTTTCTTCTACTCCATACTCTGTCCCTGTCCCTTCCTCACATTAATACCCGATGACAGTTTATTTCCCTAGAAGATTTTGATGTCTGCGTGTATCTCTCTTTCCTCTTACATCTGCACATGCTCAAGGAACATACAACATACTTTTCTCATGTTAGGAGATATATTGGGAGATCATTCTGTATGTGCAGGTACAAATTTTCAGTATTCTTAATGGCCATAAACTTTCTAATCTATAAATATCATAATTTACCAGGTCCCAGTTGGCTATTGGCTGTTGTTATTCTTTTGTCGCTGAACTACAGAAAGCAGATGTTCTTTATACACTTGTGGAATTATGTACTTCAGGCCTGTGTAAAGTGGATTAATTTAATTAATTTTCCCAACACTCTTGGGTTTATAGGGAAATGAGTAAAAACTGACTTGTATTTTGGGTTTATATTTAAAATGAAAATCATCCAGTTGTTTATGCTAATTAAATATCTAACATTGAACTAATGCAGGTTTAATCCATAATGTGTTATTTAGAAGTCGTAATTCTTTTGTTTTTGGTTCTGGGAATCGAACTCAGCACCTTGAGCTTGCCAGGCAAGCATTTATGCCCCTGAGCTATATCCCCGGCCCCAAGAAGTCTTAATTCTTTAAAAATTGTTGCTAGTTTATATATTTGGTAAATGAAATTCTCATAATGAAAAAAACTGATGATTACTAAAAATGTGATCTGAATTGTTGTTTTAAGCCATATAGATTTGCATTTTCGATTAATACTTCGCTTTTTTGAAAGATTTGAGTCAGTTTTTTAAGTGTTTAACTTATTCTACATTAGTAAGTTCAAAATCTAAGCATGATTTGCTGTATGGCAAGTAATATTAACCAAATGCTAAACCATAGAAGTAAGCCATCAGCTTTTAAGGTGGGAGCAAAAATACTCATTTTAGTGAATTTATAACATGTTTATATTTGGAAGAAATATTTTTAAAAATTCTTCATTTTTAGACGAAAAGGTTTTCTCCTATCTTTTGTCAAGTACTTGATGCACCCACTTTTGTTTTAGATGAGTAAACATGAAAAGGAGCTAAGCTTTAATTTCTTACGTTAGTTTGTATTCCTGTGCTCTTGTGAGAATCAGGTGGAATTTTCTCACCTGAAAAATACACATAGCACTTGCATGTATAATTTTGCGTGTACAGTATTTTATATTTTAGAAGAAATAGAGTATCCTGGATTCTTATCACCAAGATTTGACACTTTCATTTTAGCCTACATTACGTAGTCAGTTTACTTATATATTTAATTAAGCCTTGAAGATTCAGTTTAAAATTTTTTACTTTTTTGTACTGAACATGAAGTTACTTGATAGCAAGTGCTGTGGCCATATGATTGGAACTATTAATAAGTTGTAAGAAATTACATCTGGTATTCAGTATTCTTTGGTCCCCCTCCCCAATCAATTCCTAATGTGTTCTATGTCATTAGGACTTAAACAGAAAAAAGACAAAGCATTTCAGTATTAAGTCATTGCCAGTTAAAGATATCAGAAAGGCTTATCTAACAGTAATATGAAAATATTTAATATATGGTAATTTTCTATTACATATCTTTTTTTTTGAGATTATACCAGTTGGATAAAATATAGTATATGTATATTGATTTTAATACTGTCCTCAAATATTTCAGTTGCTTTGAATCATCCTTTGTAAACTTTTGATACTGTTCTCTTTTATCACGGTCATTTTAATTACTAATTGGAAACACTGATAAAATATAGACTAATCCTAGGCAAAGTTTATTCAACTTTTTTAGAATCTTTTAAGTAGATTTACAAACAGAATATAGCAGCTTTAGCTTCTGTTTCCTACCTTTGGTTAGGTTATTCTTTGCAAGTTACGATGTGTATCGATGTTATAGACCAGAAGTTACTGCCACAAAATTTCTGTTGTGTATTTTTATGAAATGAAGATAATAGTGTAACATAACATAGGTGGTGTGGCTCACAAGGAAAATCAGAGAAAAAAAAGTCTTTAAAAAAGTTTCCAGTGAAAATTTATGTATGTTTATGACTTTTGAGTGTACACTGTATTAATTAGCATCTATTTTAAATTTGATAATTTGGGAATAAAACTAACAACTTAATTTTTTACAGTTGGGCAAGTCTGCAGTTTTCTTGTGAGGCCCTCAGATAATACACCTGGTGATTATTCACTTTATTTTCGGACCAATGAAAATATTCAGCGATTTAAAATATGTCCAACACCAAACAATCAGTTTATGATGGGAGGCCGATATTATAACAGGTAAATTATGAATAGTTTCTATTTCTTTTCACTTTGGCAAAAATAATCAAAATCTTAATACAATAAGATCAAAAACTATATAGAAGTTCCTGAGTTTTAAAGTATAATTTAGTAATAGATATGCTGAAGGATTCTTGAGACAGTATCAAAATATGAATACAAATTAATAACTTGTTTCCTCCCAAAATAATATGTGATTTAAAAAATTTTTAAACAAGCTAGTTTAGCAAAATTTGATAAATATGTATTGTCTTCAAGAAGAGCAAAACATACAACCTATGAAAAAGAAAATACTTCACATGTTTAGTTTTTTGAGATGAAAGTCCACTTTCATACCTGGAACTTCATGGGATGTGTGAGAAATTGTAGGTATTCCCATCAGTTGCTACATCCTTTTACTTTGCTCTTGGACCTTCTGAACCAGTTCTCAACAGTTTCCACGAGTAGTACCCATTCAGTGTAAGGAGAATAATTATATTGTAGCATTGAGGTGCAGCACAAGACTGATTGCATTTTACAGTTCTTGAGCCAGAAACTATTGATGCTTCTTGATTTTCATAGACTTATGCTCTTTACTTTAAAATATATAGTCCTCTTTTTGGTGCTATCCAGCTGCTTTCAAATTATATTTCCTGATTTTTATTTTCTAATATTTTTGGATTTATGTGTTGCAACATTTTTACTTTAAAAATTTATAACCCTATATGTCCTTTTTATACTAATGCCTTTTTACTAGACATTTTCATGCCATTCTCTACCTTGTGTTAAATACTATAGCCTCTGATATTTAGTTCATACTCATTCCGACTCATTTTTATGTTATCTTTCCAAGTTTTTGTTTTGCTTTCTAACATGCTTGATTTAAATTAATGTTGTTGTATAGGTAAATATATGTGGAGCTATAATACTTAGACATACTGCAGTTATTGTTATCAATAGGAAGAACTGCTGAGAAAAGATCAAGAACTAGGTTAAACAAGATCCATTTGGAGAAACAGTTCCTAGGTGTTTGAAAATACCATTCTTCCAGGATATAAAGGAAGGTTTAAAATCCCAGGACTTAAATACAGTGTTTAAGTCAATAAAATGATATCCTGATAATCAGGAAGCACAATTCTATGTATTAAACTCATTATGGCATGTGAATTGTTGTTAAAGTACCATTGCACTTTTATTTGTAGCATTTCCCAATATTTAGAATAAGCGATAGTACTTTCTATCAAAATCATCAGTAATCCTTTCCTACTACAGTGATAATCACATAGGTGAAAATAGCTACTTGGTTTTTGTTTGTTTGTTCTTTTTTTGTATTCTCTTTTACTCGCTACTCATTTCTTCATTCTCTGAAGTACTCTACTCTTGTATAAACAGGAACAAAAGTGTGCTGGGCATGATGTGATGTGTGCACGCCTGTAATCCCAGCACTTGGGAGGCTGAGGCAGAAGGATCCCTGTTAGTTTGAGGCCAACCTGTCTCCCTCCCCGCCCCCACCGCCCCAGATAAAACCCAGTAAAATGGTTTGGGGACTTGTGATCACTTCCTCACGTGTGGTGGCTGAGTGTGGTACTGCTGACTGGACTACCTATGCAAATCAGAATCTTTGACCTGTAAACCTGTATTGGGAATGTTCTTGTTTTTCCAAAATGTGTGACTGTTAAGGTTATTTATTCTATTAACATATTCAGGTTATATGCTTTGAAAAAGAGCCTGCAAATAGATAATCCTTGGTGTAAGAGGCTTTACTTGTATTTTAAAAGGTTTACAATTTTTTGTGAGATAAATTATGTCATCGTTAGTTATTTTTATTTTAACAGTATTGGGGACATCATAGATCACTATCGAAAAGAACAGATTGTTGAAGGGTATTATCTTAAGGAACCTGTACCAATGCAGGTCAGTGTTGTTTCTCTTTTTGCAATAACCAGAATTTTGTTTTAAAGTTCATTTTGGTAATACGTTCATAAAGATACTTATGCAATTAAAACCGAATGTTAGATAAAGTTCTAAACTGTAGGTTACTCAGATTCTTTCAGGAAAGCAGTTGTTAAGAGACTTTGTATTTTATCTGCACTGGTTCTTGAAATAGCAGCAGTGGGCAGGTACTGATGAGGTCACGGAGCAAGCTTTTGAGGCCAAAGTGGAGATCGGATAAATAGCAGCAAGGCTCATAAAGAGAAAAGAGGGTGGGGTGGGGGAAGGGTGACTGAAAAGGACTAGGACCAAGAGGGG
The DNA here is from genome assembly GCA_004363535.1 of Dasyprocta punctata. NCBI lineage: Eukaryota > Metazoa > Chordata > Mammalia > Rodentia > Dasyproctidae > Dasyprocta > Dasyprocta punctata. The sequence goes on along the minus strand of RJWM01000894.1, from coordinate 57,841 downwards.
TCTGAATTTCTTTCTTTCTTTGCCTATAGTTTTATGGCAAGAGGATTTGAGCGTGTTTGTATGCCCCACGGAAAAGCCATGGTAGAGAAGAAAGCAACCGTGGTGGACAGGGTATGGGTAGTGGCAGGACCTGATGTACAGGTCTTAGAGAAGGCAGGAGTGAATACCATCCAAAACAAAGGGGAAGACTGGCCTTGCACAAGATAGCCTTTTAAATATTGGCTGTGTAATGCCCAGGCTGGTTAGTCTGTTTCTTCTAACTCACTGCCTTTCTGAAATGTAATTGGGTAAGGGTGTAGCAGAGGTTAGAAAAAGTTCTTCAAAGGAGTGATTGAGATTTTTCTATGTGGAAATGAAGGTGTTAAGATTCCAGGCACATCAAAGGGAGAAAAATTTTGGGTATGAGCTGGTGTTGTCCAGTGATTTTTAATGTCTAGAGTTTTTATAATGTGTGAATACTATATTTTAGACACATTTTTTATATATATTAATTCATTTAGTTTTTCAGCACTTTATGAGGCTGACACTATCATTATGATTGTTTTACAAATTGAGAAACTTTGGCCATATAGGTTAAGTCATTAAGTCATCTTTGACTTCTTTTCTCTTTTCTTTTCTTTCCTTTTCTCTTTTCTTTTCTCTCTCCCTCTCCTTCTTTTCCCTTTTTTCTTTTCTTTTTCTTTCTTTCTTTCTTTCTTTCCTTCCTTCCTTCCTTCTTTCTTTCTTTTCCTCTCCTCTCCTCTCCTCTCCTCCCCTCCCCTCCCCTCTCTTCTCCTTTCCTTTCCTTTCCTTTCCTTTCCTTTCCTTTCCTTTCCTTTCCTTTCCTTTCCTTTCCTTTCCTTTCCTGTCTTTTCCTTTCCTTTCTTTTTTGCTTTATAATCCACCCTGTCAGTAAGTCTTGCTAATAACTGTGCCTTCAGAACATATCTAGAATATAACCACCACCAAAAACTGACTGCATCTTGCTGTGTCTACCTTTGCCTTAACAACATACAGCAGTCAAAGGGATCCATTTAAAAATGAGTTGATGTTCTACATTTTATTTAAAGTTACGATCAAAATCCTTGCAAAGGCATACAAGATCGTATAGTAGCGTATGATAAATTTCTAAGCTTGTCTCTACTCTCATCTGTATTCTCGGAACATGATAAGGAAACCTTTTTGGGAATTTCTTTGTTAAGCAAAAGCTCTCTTAATTTTTTTTTTTTTTTTTTTTTTTTTTTTTTTTTTGTTTTTGGTACTGAAATTGAAGTCACAACCTCACACTTGCCAGGCAGGCACTGCACCGCTGAGCTGTAGCCCCTGCCCCTTGGCTCTCTTTTTTTATGTAATACATACATCTAGATTTTTGTGCTAACACTTTTTCTGACTTTCGATTGGTAATTTATTTTTGCTTCATTTTCATCATTCATTCATGAAATTTTATGTTTCAAAAAATTTAGGATCAAGAACAAGTACTCAATGATACAGTGGATGGCAAGGAAATCTATAATACAATTCGTCGTAAAACGAAGGATGCCTTTTATAAAAATATTGTTAAGAAAGGTTATCTTCTGAAAAAGGGTAAGTGAAATTTTAAGATTAAGGGCTTAACTGTTTTCCTGTTAACCCACTTGATAGAGGTTTTGTAACTGTCAAGAGTAAAACTTCCCATGTTATGTATTTAATCCGTTGTTTTGATATGAATTATTGGTAATTTATACTTGTGTACAGTTTCTAAGTGTCCTTCAAAATTTAGAGCTGTTAAACATTAAGTCTACATTTCAATTTATGGCTTTAGAAAACAAGTTTATACATTTTCAAGCACCCCCAGGACAAGAAAAGGCATTTGACACTTTGCCTCCTCTCCCCATGTTTCTTTTTCTAATTTTTTTAAAGAAACTCGGTGGCACCTGACCCGTTGGTATTGATGACTGATTGTATTGATGCTTTTATTTGACATATTTACCTCAGTCCAACAGTAAGACATGTTGAGGAAATGGGAGAAGGCCTTAGTGGTGTTTGTGGAAGGATTTTTTTTCCTTAAAACTGGAAAAGAATCACTCCAAGAATTTTGGAAATTTCATCATACTGGAATATCTGAAGAAAAGTATCTTCTCATTTACTCTGTGATTCATTAAAACAAGCAGTATTACAAAAGGCATTTTTTTCTATTCACTGGCATTTTCCTATTATGTAAAAGATAAGTTTTGTAATAAAAGTGGAGCTATGTCTATTTTTAGCAACAATTCTCTTTTTCATTCTAATATATATGATTTCGGAGTTCATTGTTTGGCTAAGGAAAAATAATTTTATTTTTTAACAGGCAAAGGAAAACGTTGGAAGAATTTATATTTTATCTTAGAGGGCAGTGATGCCCAACTTATTTATTTTGAAAGTGAAAAACGGGCTACAAAACCAAAAGGATTAATAGATCTCAGTGTATGTTCTGTCTATGTTGTTCACGATAGTCTTTTTGGAAGGTAAGAATTTGGTTTTCTGTTTTTCTTTTGAAATTATTTTAATAATAGAGGGTGTCTTCAGATTATTTTAAAACATAACAGAACCAATTTTTATAGCATAAAGTCACCTATAAGTGTCAGTAGGGTAATTTTTGTCTTCCTTGCTTTAGGTTAACCTATGTATGAAATTCCACTCCACTGTATTAGATAGAAATCTTTGGATTGACATTTCTTATAACAGGACTTCATCTTGGTCAGCATGTGTTCTCTTTGCTACCACTAACAGTGCTTTGAGGACCTTAATTCACATTATTTCACCCTTTTCCTGATTTTTTTCACACTACCTATTAAATCCATGCATCTGATAGAATGAGGTATACTCAGTTCAGCTGTTAACTTTGTAGGTATGTTCCTAAGGAACTCAACATCACAAAACAATTGCAATACAAAAATTGTTTCAGTAGAAAAAGATCTTTTTCATACACTGATGTTAGTTAAGGTTTTAAAAAATAAATTTATAAGGCAAATCTGAGCATTGTGAGAGAATTCCAGCTTTTAATTACACCTGGATATTTGTTCAAGAACAGTGGCCTTTAACATTAGAATATCAGTAGTCTAGAGTCTTCTCAGAAGTACCCATCAATTGTATTACCTATTGATAAGTTTATAAATTAATTTGACCTTGATATATCCTTCCCTTTTTCCTGAATTTTCCCTAATGATCCATTATAAACACAAAAAGTTAGGATAAGACAGATTTTAAGATTTTTTCCACCTTTTCTTAACAATAGGGATGTTTAGAATGGAGCATGATGGCAGAGTTAGGTCCTCCAGTAATTACATCCTCCCAAAACTGTCAACTTGAGCAACTGTTGGTTGATCCTAGTACCTTCACAAGAGCCAAGGAAATAATAGAGACCACTGTGCCTGCTGGTTTTAGTATAAGAAGGGAAGATACATTGAGGGAAGCAGAAAGGGTTTTGTCACTCTCTCAGATGCAATAAGGGCAGTTTGGGAAGAATCACCTGTCTGAGGGAGGGAGAGGGAATTCAGTGTACGAGTTAGACCTAAAACGTGGTACCAGGTCTGTCACAGTGAAATTCAGTACCCTGAAGATCCTCTTTGGCCCCTGTCCTAGGCCACTTTGTGCAGATGGAGCTTTTGGACAATCCAGTCCTAGGTGGAAACCTGGATCCTCAACATGAGGGACTATGTTTCTGCCTGCATCACATCAGCACAGTCGGGTCCTGGGGTCTGCACCCAGGATAGCAGTGGTCCTTGAGGTTGTCTCAGGCACCCTCCGCCACAAGCAGCAGCCATTTGTGAGTGAGGAATGCCTCCACCATCCCTGCCTCAATACTGGGGAGCATAGCTTAGAGAAAGTCTTCAACTGCTGGCAGGTTGTTTTAGTTACTTTCCTCTTTGTGAGGAAACAAACAAAAAATACCCAAAACCCACAACTAAAAGTTTATTTCAGCACAGATTTTAAAAGTCTCATTCTTGTTATGGTGGCTCCAATGCACATGGTAGGGCAGAGCTCCTCCTGGCATGGTAGACCAGAAGCAGAGAAAGTGAAGAAAGATTGAAGAGAGATAGGCCCTTCTAGGCCACACCTCCCAGTGACCCATCCCCTTCAACCAGGCTCCACCTCCCATTATCACATCTAGTTATAAACTCATTAGTGGACTAATCCACTGATGATTGTCACAACACCATGATCCAGTTACGGCCCCAAAGCCCCATTTTTGAGCATACAAGGCCTTGAGGATAAGGCATCTAGACATAAACCATAACAAGGCCAGGACAGAGAAATAAATGCAGGACTCCCAAGATCAGGCAGAAGCCACCAGGCCTTCTTCCCAGGCCATTACCCCTTGGTGGGTGGAGTCTCTGGACCTGTCCTGGCATTACGTGAACAGTGACAGCCTTGTGGTCTGGCATTCATCACCTCGAGCTGGATGCAGTGGTCTTAGCCCATGAGTGTACCAGCGTATCAGGCAAGGTGTGGCAGTGTGAGATTTGATCCTGGTGTTTTACTGCACTAGTCTTCATGGCTCTGGGCTCTGAGTGTGACCTAGCCTCACAGTAGCCATGGTGGCCACAGGGCTGCCCAAGTCATGCTTCCTGTAACTCCAGACAGTATAACGTGGAGAGGGTTGGTGCACAGGTGAAGGCGGAAGGTGCAAGTTGTCACTTTGGAGCCTCTAGCTAGAACTCTACAGTGAGCTGCTGGGCAGTGGTGGTGCCTAACCATAGCCCAGTGACTGGATCAGGCATCTGGGCCCCATCGTTGCCCGAGGTAGAGGTTTATTGGCACAGTACGCGTAATTCATCTTTTTAAAGTCCATCCAAAGCAACACACCACCTATGGATTTGTGATAAAATTGGGCTTGGGGTACCATCTAGTGCTGAAACAGTGGCAGCGACCAGAGGGTCAGAGAATTTAAACAGCCTGCCTAAAATTTCTGGAAGGAAGGCATGAACAAACCCAGATTATGAAGATAATGTACAGATACTGTCACTATCCTGTGTGCTTTAGTCATCACCAGATTACTTACAATTCCTAGTATAATATCAGTGCTATGCATTTGTTCAACACTGATGCATTTAAAAAAATAACTTTGGGTGTGCATTTGCTTGAATCTGTGAGTATGGAACCCATGAATATAAAGGACCAGTGTAATATGAAATAGGTGGTTCTTGAGCAGAGTCCAGGAGGACACCTATGAATTAATTTCGATAAATAAGCAGAGCTTCTCAACTAGTGTGCTATAAAAACGCTAAACCAAACTTTTTATATATCAAACACTGTAATACTTGAAATTATATGCCTTCCTCTGTAAGCTATTCTAATTTGTTATTTTGTTGAGGCAAAAGAATTGGCACATAACCTTGTAGACAGTAAGCTCTTTATGGTGGCTGTACTTCAGTATTTCTTTTTAAATTACCCAGTTACTCTGAATATTACTTAATCTAGACTTTTTTGTCAGTCATCAGTGATATTACTTTTGCATTAATTCACAAACTCTTTAAATTTTTTTACATTCCCTATTAATACAAGTTAAAATTATTTTATTATAAAATAGATGTGACTTCTTGGACTTGGATTTTTCATTGTTATTTCTTTATAATCAGTTTTAATGTACAGTATTTATGAAACCAGCAATAAAGGGCAGTTTGATGATTAATATTGTAAAGTCATTTTATTTGCAAGATAAAAATAATACCCTTAATTTAAAAAATTCAACCCATGTATTAGGCTAATAAATAAGAAATATATTACACTTAGGTTGCTCAGCCCAGTAAATACTGTCTTCTTCACCCTCAATATTTTCTTTGCATAAGTCACTGAGTTAAGTCAGTGGTGCCAAGTATATTAGGCTAGCACCATACGACTACTTACGAAAAAAATTGAATTGTAAACTTCAAATGAGAAAGTTTCTTCTCTCCCACCCCTTCCTCTCTTCTCATAGATATGTTCCTACAGTATCATGTTAAACTTGGAAAGTTGTTTTGAGATCATGCAATTAATAGTTAAAGCTGAAGCAAAAATGCTTCACACAGAGTTGGAGAATTACTTGTTTTACCAGTCTGCATGGAAACTGCCAATTCTGTTTATGGCCAAGAATAAAAGTAAGAGAAGAGACACCACTTTGAAATAGTAGTAGATAATACTAAGGTAGGGTTATCAGTAAATGCATTTGTGAATTAAATGATAGGTTTTAAAATATTCAAATATCATTGCAGAATGATATACTGTATGATATACACTGCCTTATATAAATACATATACTATATGTAATGATTACTGTAATACTTGGAAGAGAATTGCTGGCATTCAGAGAAGTTCCAAAACTATCAAGGATAAAGTATTCCAAACAGTAGATGAAGATTTTGAAACTAAGATCTATGGAAATGTCATTTGATTTTAAGACTGATGATGAGGCTTCAAGATAGGAGTTCATCAAGAATTCCTTCTGGAAAATAGCAACTTGGAAGTAGTGCTGTTTATATGTTTGTAAGTAGAATTGAATTCCATATTAAAAAATGTTAAGATAGAGGCTCTAGTAAAATCCAGGCTGCTCAGCAGCATGTGTTTTCAGTTTTATGTGAAGAAATGCAATCTGAATACTGCTGTTTGATACTGAAGTATATTAGCTGTCCAAAAAAAGTTGTGTTTAAAGTTTGATTTGCAGGACAACTTCTCTTTATTGTATAGGATTCTCATTTTGTAAATTTATTAAAGAGTGAAGTTCCTCAAGAAATTATAAGTACAACACAAAAAGATAATGTATTTTGACAGTTGATTCAAAACAGAAATTCAGTCTTAAAAAAGAGATGTTAAAAGTGATTCACTAGTGATATCTATACTTTGAGCAGTATGATTCTTAGAGAAGTGTTAACACTGATAAAGAAACATCTGCAAGTTTAAGGAAATCCTTTAGTATTATTTTGACCTGTCTTACCTTAACAGGTATATTTAGATTGAAAATCAGTCAACACTATCAGAAGAGAGTCCGTATCACTAAAAAAAGTAAAGACCTTTTTTTATGGTTTTGTTTTCTGCTTAATTTAAAGGTGGATCAGATCTTTGAAGTACATTTAAAGAGACTAAATTATTCTTATACTGGTTGGTATCAATAATGGTGTTTGTCAGCTGTAAGGAAAAAACAAACATTTACCATCTGCTATAAAGTTATTACTTGATTCCTATGTAGTTTCTTATTGAAGGTAACTAAAGAATTTGAAAATGTTAAAACATCTTACTTTATTGCACTAGTCAGTATTCTTGTTGCTGAGACAGAATATCTGACACACTTACAATTTAAAAGATGAAAGGTTTAAATTACTCAGTTTAGTAATTTCAGTACATGACTGGCATACTCCAAGGTAGAAACATAGTGGAGCAAAGCTGCTTAGTTTTTGGTGGCCGGGAAGGAGAGCAGGGGAAGAGTGCCAGGGACCATGTGTAGAAAGGCCATACCTCCAGGACTCACCCAGATGCAACCAGGAGCCAGATTTTTACTCATCTGCTAGACGTTTCTTACTCCTTTACAGTCAGTATGTCAGAAGTGATGGTCACAGACCACCTCTTGCTGACTTCATACCTAGACACATCTCCTTAAGCCATACTTCGTCTCCAGATAAAGACAGCAGTCCCTTCATAATCCACTTAATAACACAACTGTCTAATGTACAACCAGAAACATAATCCTTCTCCAAAATCTCAATAGTCCAGCATTTTTCGGAAGTCCTAAGTTTTCTTTTTCTGAGACTCAAGGCAAATTGTAAAACTATGTAAAAATGAAACATAAGATTATGTCATCCCAGCATATAATGGCATAATGTAAGCATTCCTATTGTAAAAGTGAGGAATAAGGGGGATCAAAAAGAATCAGGCCAAATCAAGACCAGCAGATCAACATTTCTCTCTAGTTCCATATCTGTCATCCAAGGTGCATGATAATGGGATCTGAGTTCCAGAAGTCTTGGGAGGCTCCAGCCCATGGACCTCCTGGTTGCAGCCTAGTCCACCTCTCTCCAGCTGTCTCCACTCACAGCCTGCACTTTTGCTCTGCAGACATTGTACTTTCCTAGTATCTTCACCTTTGGCTTCACTCCACAGCTTCACACACTGCCCTCTCAGGGACTTCTTGCCTGACCTCCTAGACCTCTGAAATCTGCATGGAAGTCTTCCTGATCCCACAACTCTTACATTCTGCATGCAAGTAAAACCAGCATCACATGGATGATTCTATAATTGGCTGCCAGCACATGTAGTTAAGAGTCCCCTGGACCACGGCTGCAGCAGCCTCTGATTACCTAGATGGTTGAGCCCAGTAAAATGAATCCTGGGTACCAGTTCCCTAGGGGGCCCTTAAGAAGCAGGCATCCCAGTGAATTTTCTGAAATGAAAGGTTTTCACCTTTGCAGCCATGAACTATGTTGGTAGGGGTTTTGCTAAATCCAGAGAGGTCCTTAGGTTATCTTTTTTTTCCCTGTGCAAAGCACGTGCTTTCTTTTAAATGGTGCTAATAAATCTCTAGCAGCCATACCTCCTTTGGTTCCCTCTACACATGGTTCCTTCCAGTCCAAAATTTAAGTCTTGCAATTTTTTCTCCTCTGCTTTCTGCCCCTGATTCTCATTATAATTCAGACTAAAAGCAGTCGTCAGTAGCCATGCCTAAATACTGGCTGCTTTGAAATTTTGTCTGTTAGATTCACTAGTCCACCACCCTTAATCCCAGTCTCCTACGGAGTCTTAGGGCATGAACAAAATGTACACACATTTTCTGCTGAAGGGTAACAAATTGGCTTAGAGTTTATATACTGATAGGGTCCTTGTTCCCAACTGAAACTTCCTGAATCTGGCCTTTACTGTCTGCATTCCTCTCATCCCAATCTTCTGAGCTCTGCTCAGAATCACCTGTCAAGCTCCCTGTTCATACCATTCTCATGCTTGTCTACTCCCCCTTCTCCAAACCTTTCCAAACTCTTCATAAACCACTCCTAAACTACATGGTCAGGTAAAGTCATAGCAAAAACTTCACTCCTGGTACCAATTTTCTGCCATTGCTGTGACAAAATACCTGATAGCCGCAACTTACAGAAGAAAAGGTTTAATTCAGCTTGAAGTTTGAAGAAATCAGTGCATGTTTGGCAGGCTCCAAAATAGAAATCTCACTGGAAAGGCGTAGGGCAGAGCAGAACTGCTTGCTTCATGGCAGAGCAGAGCAGGGAGCAGTGCTGTTGAGGAAGGGACCAAGAACCATGCATAGTATCAAGCATCGCTTCCATGTGTAGTGCGGTGCCTGCCTCCACGCCCACCCAGACACGCCTGGGAGAGCACTTACTAATATGCTGGGGGTTTCTTCATGTAGCGAACAACTTCCTGTCATCATTAACAGTCATATCATGGTTAACAGTTAGGAATTATATTTAATTAAACCATGTCCAACCTGATGGGAAAAACCTATGCGCACGAGAACTAAACCCAGGTCTCATTTAAAAAAAAAAAAAAAAAATTTCCCTCAGAAGTATGTCAGTTTAGGATCAGTTGTGTTTGTGTTACTGTGAAGTAGTAAGAGAAGCACTGAGAAAACTGAATACCAGCAAAAACAGCATCAGCAAAGTATATTTCAAGGAAATGAGAAGACATCTCTACAAAGGAAAAACAGGTTAACACCAGTTTGTTTCATTATAAAATGCACAAAAGGTGAAATGATGGACCAGTGCTGTTACTTGTTTCTTCACTGTGTTACCAAATATGTAGCAGGCTTTGAACATTATATGCTTCACGTGCACACTGACCTAGCTTTGAAACAAACTCTGGTTTTGAAGGTAGGTGGCCTCTCAGGAAGCGAGCCGGGACAGCACAGCTCGTGCGGCTGTTCTCCTGTTTGGCTCTAGTTGCAAGCTGTGCGGTTTTCCCGGGTTACTCTCGGGATTAGAGGTCTCTAAGCACTTGCTTCCTTTTAAACTTCAGACTGTTAATACTGCTTTGTTTTAAATATTAACCGTTTCAGAAGCACACATTGAAAGGCATTTCAGTGATAGTTATTCTAGTGAATATTCATGTGGGAATTCTTATACTTTTATCTTTTCCTAGGATGGATCTTTCACTGTAACAGTATTTATTGTTTTATCTACACTTTTTTTTTTCCCCCGGCACCGGGGATTGAACTCACAACCTCACGCCTGCCTGACAGGCACGTAAGCCGTAAGCCGCTGAACCAAACTCCCAGCCCTGGTTTTTTGAGGCAGGGTCGCACTGTGTAGCTCAGGCCGGCCTTGTGTTCACGTTGTAGGCCAAGCCGGCCTTGAACTCACAACGCTCCTCCTACCTCAGCCTCCGGAGTGCTGGGATTAAAGGTGTGCGCCACCACGCCCAGCTCCTATCTACACCTTTGAAGGGCATTTTTGTGGATATTTCTAGATTGCAAGTTATTTACTTTTCAAAGATGGTTTTCTGCCTTCCAGCATATTGACTGTCACACAAATTGTTGCTTTTTTTCTTTTTCTTTTCTCTCAAGAGAAGTGTATCCTATCTTTTTCTAGATGCTTCTTGCTCTGTTTAAGCAGAAAAACCAAAATATGCCTAACAGAAATTTATTTTAAATTATTGTGACTTTGAAGAGCTTCTTCAATCTGAGACTGTCTTTGGTCAGTTTCAGTGTTTGTTCGTATCTCTTGAAACACTTCTGCGTCATTCTCCAGGCTTCCGGCATTCCTGTGAAACACAGATCTTTTCACTGTATCCTTTGTGTCACTACATAGTTTTTCATCTTTTCTTTCTCTCTTTCTGCTTCAGGCTGTATATTTTCTCCTGATCTTGCAGTTAGCTAATGTATGCTTCTGCAGTTAAATCCGTTTGTTGAAGTCTTAATGTTTATTTACATTTTCCAATTTATTTCTAATTTGAGTTTTTAAAATAGACATAGTTTTCTGACAGAATTATAGTTGCCTATTTTCTTAAACATTTAAATTAGTTTTTTTCTTCTAGACTTTGTCATTAGATCTTGATTCTTGAAATGTTTTGTTATGTTTCACAGAATGGTAAACAATAATGTATGAAAAATTACGGAAATGTGACTGCCTGCGGAAAGGACTGCAGGTGGGATAGATCTTGACTCCCGCAGGGCTCAGTGGAGGCTGGGCTCAGGGTTGGAGGGCTCTCTTAGTTTTGGCTTGCCCTTATTGTGAAGATACAGTCCTTCAGAGACTGGGAACCTTTTTCTGGAATGCCCTGAATTTCATTTTGCTCTCTCAGCATACGGAAGCTGCTGGATTTTCTGCTTAGTATTTAAGTTTTTTTTTTTTTTAAGTGGCTGCTTTTTCTCCTACCCACCTTAGGAATTGGCACATACCTTAACAGGAGAAGCATGGATAATGTCAGATTCACCTCAGTGTGATCCTGCTTCTCAAGTGTTTGCAGCTTTGTTCTCTAGTGCCTTCACACAATTGGGTTTTGTTTTCTTATATTTTATCCAGATGGAAGATGGAGATCATTTTCAGAATCAGAAATTTCCAATTATACTTCCCATTACTTGATAGCATTCTCAAACCACGAAAAGATGGTTTTTATCTTTCACAAGTGTGAAACTTGTTTTGTTTTGCTATGGCCTCCTCACACTAACACACAAAAAAATCTTGTTTAAAACAGTAAATAGAAATAACATATATCAAGTTCTAAACACATGCAGGCCCTCATTAAATGAGTTACAAATATTTTCAGGCTTAGAAAGATAGCACATATCCAAAATAAGATGTAAATTATGAATTTATTTATATAATTTAGGAATTGTATTTATGTGTCAAATGATTTATGCTAGAGCACCCTAAAGACACAATTTAATCATTATCAGTTAGGTTATCTAAACATCAAAACAAGCAATACATGAGGTGATGGTTTCATCTTAATATATGAGGAAAAATGGTGTTTATTAAAGAAAACCCAAAACACAGACTTAACAAATAATTAAAATCATCCACAATCTGTTAATCACTGTAAACATTTTTGGTCTAGGAATATTTCTAGTCTTTTTTCCAAAACATAAAAAGTTTTCAGAGCAACTGTGTGCAATTCTAGCACAATTTTGCTTTCTTTAAATCTTTACTATTTCTAATGTCTTTTAAAATGACATAGCACTTTACTGTGAAAGACTGATTTTTTTTAAAGTACTGACCCAGGAAAATGCCATGTTATTTCTTGAAGAATCATGACAATTTTATATAAATTATATAATTCTATATCGTGTTTTTTAAGGTTTGTGTAAGTATCTTAGTAGTCACTGGAAAAGTTCTTACTGCAGTTCTTTGTTTGTATTTTAAAGGCCAAACTGTTTTCAGATTGTAGTTCAGCACTTCAGTGAAGAGCACTACATCTTCTACTTCGCAGGAGAGACTCCAGAGCAAGCAGAGGTAAGAGCACTGTCTTCTTCAGTAGAGTCCTGCCAGAATGTTTTCTCACCAATTAAAGCGGAATGCTGTGTTTAAGATAAAGTGATTAAGAAGGATGCTTGAAATCTCATGAATTTTTCATTTGAAGTAATGAGAAGTTTCATGTGCAAAAATCTTTTATGAAAGAAATGCAGTGAAAAGGTTAGTGGGGATTAAAACTTCAGTTAACATTGACCTTTAAATACTCTGTGACGCATAGTGCAACTGAGAATGTTCATTTAAAACCCTCTGTGCATAAAGGGTATTCTCAGTGCAGTCTAAAGGTGAGCAGTTAGTTTTGCTAACATGCATTGTTATTCTTCACTGGTTGAGCCATGTCTAAAAATAAAAGTTTCATCATCAAGATAAAAAACACATTATGAGTGTTGTTTGCTGTCTGTTCTGTAAGTCTGCACATGTCTATCTGAGGGCTACACACTGACCTGTATGCAGTGTCCAGCTTGTAACTTGAAATTTTACATAGTTCTGTGAAGAAATATTTTCAAAAATCTCCACTTAAACATACTTTTTCTTTAAACTTTTATATTTCTGGGGTGTTTTAGTTGTATTTTGTATTTATACTTGAACTCTTTGGAAGGAACCTAAAGGTGGTTGTGGTTAAAGAGGTCAAAGAAAGTGGTACTTTTGCCAACCCTGACTACGAAGCAGATGTTCTTAAAACTGTAGGCTTCCAGCATAGCCTCTGACTAAAGCACTGTGATAAATATGAGGCTCCAAGAATATTTGATGAATGAGGTTTATGGTTTATAATTTAATGATGTTTCAAATTTTTGTAAAATAGCTCAAAAATTGTACATACAGCTTTATTTTGTAGGTATGTACCCCTAATTTTTAGATGGGAGAAATAGAGCTGGAAACATTTTAGTAACTTACTATTTTTTAAAATGTTAGACATGAAAAGAGGGGCAGGGGTTTTTAGCTCAGTGGTACAAGCTCCTGCCTGGCAAGCGTGGTCATGAGTTCGATCCGTGGTACCAAAAACCCCCACAAAATTAAAAGAAAAAAAGACATGAGATAGGAATAGAAATTTAAACTCCTGTCTATCTTCCAGTTAATCATTTTTCCTCTTTCTAAATAAAAATGTTACATGACATTTCAGACTTTTTTCCAAGCCTCATTTTAATTACTTTCCTCTTATATCTATATATATTCTTTATTCTTTTTCCAGTTTTTGTTGATTTTGGTGGGCTACAGAGTTTTTTCTGTTTCTAAAAGCCATGATAATTGACTTGGGCTTAATTTGCTGTACTATAAAGACACTCTCTAAACAATGACAGAGCTCAGGTCCACGGAAACAGCCAACACACTGCAGATGTAATTAAGTAAGTAGAAATGCAGAGCTTCCCAGAAACATGAAAGCCAAAGTGAGCATTTAGATTTTAATCAACCTAAATCGTTCTCTTTTTCTGGGGCGATATCATATTTAAACATTCAAAATACACAGTTGTAATTTAAATATTAGGCTGAAATGATGTTTTAAATGTAGGCTTACAAATACCAGATCCTCTTATAAGTGTCTGTCCGATGGTCTTAAGAAAAGAGCAGAGGGGCCAGGGATTTAGCTCAGCCACACAAGCTCCTGCCTGGCAAGCGTGAGTTGTGAGTTTGATCCCCAGTACCAAGAAAAGAAAAAAAAGTAGAGTAGAGTAGAATGCTTGGCCTGTGAGGCATCACACTATCAGACAGGTTTGCCACCGGCCCTCTCCTCTCACAGTCTACTTAGATTCTGCCAGAAACTCAGTGTTGCAGCTGAACTACACACAGGACCCCTCTCCAGGGAATTTGGTATTTGAGAAAAACAAGTTCTTTAGTGAAAATTATATTGTTTTGGTCAGTTAATGGCTACATATCAGTATACTTAACATTAATTAAGGATTCTCATAAAATCAATTTTTACAAAACTAAGTTTTGGGATATTTTACTTTTTTTGGACATTTTAAAATTCAGTATACTCTGAGATTAAGATATAGCAATCTACAGAAGGAAAAATTATTGAATTTGAAGGAAATAAATTGATGATTGAAAATCAGATTATTTCTCAGAAATCCTGTTCGTTCGTTTGTTTGTTTATTTATTTTTAATAGGATTGGATGAAAGGCCTGCAGGCATTTTGCAGCTTACGGAAAAGTAGTCCAGGGACGTCTAATAAACGCCTTCGCCAGGTAAATCTTAATTGTACTTGTCTTAAGTAGCACAGTTTTCACTGTCATTCTGCTCTTTTTATTTCTACGTTAACTATTTTGGACCACATTTCTTGAGAGATTATTTTCAGGCATTTTTAAGCCCTGGTTTCACTTCAGTAGCAGGAAAAATAGTTCTGAAAAAGGATGTTCTTTATATACCTACCTCTGCTTTTTAGTGCTAACTTTTTAATAAAAATGAAGGATTACTTCACTTAAAATAACAATACTAAATCAGCAAGAGAAAATACTCTGTTGGACACTTCTTCAAATTATTTTGCTTTATCTCAAAAACGTAGAACCATAGAACCGTAAGTACTTACTAAAAAAGTTGTCTGACATATAGTCTACTAATCTCAGTAAACTTTTGACCTTTTCATTCTATAGTAATTGTTTCTCACTACATAACTCACCCAATCCAGTTTGAAAACTTTAACCTGGCTTATATTTTTTTTAATGGAAAATTAAGCTGGGCTTTCTCTTTTCTTTTTTCTGTATATGTAAAAGCAACTTTATACACTCCACTTCCTGAGTTTTTCATTTGCCACGGTGACCCTAGATCAGTGGAGGCAAACCTGTGGCACACACCATTGAAAGCTCTAAAAGGTTGACCATCACTGCTCTAGATAGTTGGAAGAAATCAGGCACATTATGACACTTGTGGGATTTGGAGGAAAACCTAATACAATAAAGTGACTCCTATTCATCGGAATTTGCAGTATAGTCACTGAATCTAACATTGTTCTACTGAAATGGATAAGCATTTAGCTGACTCTCTCTGTAACTCATAATCTTTTGCCTGGTTTCCCAAAGACGTTTAATTTTACCCATACTTACTATATGCCTTTAGAATATGTTGTAAGTTTTATGGACTATGGAAAATCAGATTGACTGTTTTTGCAGAAACAGCAAGTTATATCTTGTGTGAAACATGAGCCATGAAATTTTTTGTCAGTATAATCATAGATAATCTCTCTTAAGCCCTTTTTGTGTGTCAGGTACTCCGTGTTCTGTACATGTATTATTTCTATTCCTTACTCCAGTCACCAGTGTACTTGGTGGGTGTGTTCTGTAGATGATAAAGGGAAGGCTTTCAGGCTTACAGGGCCAAGGTCACAAAAGTAGCAGTGGCAAGAGAGAGGATCTGGAACTAGGAGATAGATGGTCTAAATTTTGGCATCAAAACTAAAAACCAAGCTAGGATTTTATACCCTTTTCTATGAAATCAGAAGGAAAAATCAGTGTCCAGCTGTGTAATTTATTTTATGTAGTGACAACAGTCTCCTAGATAAGCATTATGTAACGTTTGGTATTTTGATTTGGGTAGTCACAGTTGTTTAGATTACTAAAGACCCTCTCCTAAACTATATTTTCTCAGTGTCATTGTTTTATGGTAGAAAAAAGTTATTTTATTATTACTGCACGAGTCATAAAATAAAATCTCATTTTTATATTTTTAAGTGGGAAAATTTCAAATGCTTGAATTTTAAATACATGAATATTTTGTAGTGTGTCACATAAAAGGAAAAATATGATGAAGGCTCATATTTTCTGAAAACAAAAATAAGTCACTGTTCTTGACTTTGTATTTTGTAGTTGTTGCTCTGAAACCTAATGCATATTTGAGCTCTGGGGTAGTAATTTTTGTTTTCTTTAGGTCAGCAGCCTTGTTTTACACATTGAAGAAGCCCACAAACTCCCAGTAAAACATTTTACCAATCCATATTGTAATATCTACCTGAATAGTGTCCAGGTAGCAAAAACTCATGCAAGGGAAGGGCAAAACCCAGTATGGTCAGAGGAGTTTGTCTTTGAGTAAGTATTACCAAACTGCATTTCTTTACGTCTCTTTTTCTCTCCCTCTCTTCCTCCCTTTCTCCCCCCTCCTACATTTCTGTATTTATACTGACAGAACAAGGTGCCAAATTTAGATGTTTCAACAGTAGACAATTTTTTGTGTGTTTATTTGTTCACCTTCCTTAGTGGAGTACTGTGCTGTTGGTTTTTCATCTAATTATTTACACACATTAGCATTACTTACAAGTGAAAAACTATACAAAATGCTTTTCAGCAGTTTCCAGGACTAACCTGAATTATTGGTAGTTTACAGGATTAAAACTGTAACCTGCTTGTCAGTATTGCTGTATACTAGATAATATGAATTCAATTTTAAATCTAGCATGTTCAAATTTTGAAATAGGGAGCCTGTTTGACATTAGAATTGAAGGAATCAAGCAGTCAGATGCCAGAACATTTTGTTAATTATTTTTTTCCTTGCTTCTTCAGTGATCTTCCTCCTGACATCAATAGATTTGAAATCACTCTTAGTAATAAAACAAAGAAAAGCAAAGATCCTGATATCTGTAAGTTGATAAGAAACTTTGTAAACTAAAAACAAAAAGCATGTTTTGTAAGTTTTCAGAATTCATAATGAAATGTCTTAAAATGGAAATTAAAAAGCAAAACAGGAATGCAAGTAATATAATTTGAGACAGTTTCTTACTGTAGTTTTTGATATAGGAAGACACAGACCCAAATGTCTAACTTGTACATACTGTAAACTGAAGTCTTATGACCAAACACAGAACTCTCTCAGTTCCTTCCCCAACTAAGAACATGAAAATGGTCACTGGCCAGTTTTCTATGAGCCTTCCTTTCCTCCTTTCTACTTTTAGTTTTTTCCTGCTCTCCATAGAAACAGTACCCTAGTAGAGTATGGTATTTACACACAAGTATAGTCAGACACTCACAGTTGTTCTCATTGTTTACTTTTTCCCAACCTACTGCTGGGACAGATGGCAGTGGGATTTAGCAATGTACATCAGGGTATTAGGTATTATTATTTTTTAAAATTCAGGCCTAAGGAAGAAAATGATACATATTAACAGATAGATCAAAGCCTGAATTTGTCTCTGTGAAATGTTTAACTGAAACATTTTTGTATTGGTTCTTTTATGATAAAATCCTAGTAATGATGGAGAGAGAAAGCCATACTTTTATCTGAATTGCTTACTTGCTCTCTACCTTTTTATTTGAGCTTAAGGTTTACCAGCTTACAATGGGTTTTTGGCCTTTTTAGAATGAATTATGCATTATTCCTCTGTATTCTCAAAGCTTTATTATTGACTATTACTTATCCCAGTCTACCATGACTGATTTCCACCTTCCTGGCTAGGCTGACCTCCATGCATGCCATGTGTTAGTCATCTCTGCATCCTGGGTCCTTGGCTATCTGCTGTTATCTAGCACATAGTACACATGCAGTGTATGAAGTAAACAATCACACAGGGAGCTCTTATATTATTGAAATGCTTCAATAAAAAGCTTTAACATTATGGAGGACTGAACTTCAGGAAAATTTACTTGGATGGCTAATGCCAGTGTTACCTTGTTTATGTAATCATTTGTTTTTCTTTCAAAGTATTTATGCGCTGCCAGTTGAGCCGGTTACAGAAAGGTCATGCCACAGATGAATGGTTTCTCCTCAGCTCCCATATACCACTAAAAGGTATTGAGCCAGGATCGCTGCGTGTTCGAGCACGATACTCTATGGAAAAGATCATGCCAGAAGAAGAGTACAGTGAATTTAAAGAGGTAATAATGCCCCATCTATTTTTAATGGCATTATTAACATAAATTCCTAACATTTAATAAAAAAAGTTAAACGCAGTAATTTCATACCTCCATGGCACACAGATAACCCTAGGTTAAAAACCTCATGGTATGATTTTGATCTTTAGAGAACAGACATAAGCAGGTGACAGACTTTTTAATACATTAATTCAATGGACATATCGCTCATTAAACATAAGAATATTGTTCTCCATTGTCTCACTGGAGACACAGCATGCAGTACTTAGAGCATCTCGTCATGTCGTTTCTAGCTTGTCCTGCAGAAGGAGCTTCATGTCGTCTATGCGTTATCACATGTATGTGGACAAGACCGAACACTACTGGCTAGCATCCTCCTGAGGATTTTTCTTCATGAAAAGCTTGAATCATTGTTGCTGTGTACACTAAATGACAGAGAAATAAGCATGGAAGGTAGCATATGGATGTGTAATATTTTAAAAACTTGGGGCTATTAGATACATCTCTCTCATACGTCTGTCTTCAAGAATATTAAAAAAACTGTATCATATTGTAAAGTAAGTTATTCTGTTTTTCCTTCCCTAAGAAGTGCAGTTGGGATGTCAATTCTGATCTTGGTTAATATGGGGCAAGCGTTTCTAGTACAGGTCTCTGTCATGGAAGATTACATTAGATGCCATTGAATATCCCTTCTGTTCCAGATCAGTGGGGCACAGCACTTTACTCTTGCGAATAGTCTTCTGTTTATTCTTTTACTTACTAATTCATTGCAAAGAAGTGGAGTGTCAGCTGGATTTTATAAGTAGGCCATTGGATAGAGTGCTTTTACCAGCTTCGTAATATGTCAGAGTAGTCCATTTCCCCCCAGCACTTTGATTCACCAATAGTTCTTGCTTCTCAATACTGGAGTTACCACAAAGCCTAGAACTATTTCCTGCTAATCATAAATAAAAATTATAAAAATACACAGTTGTGAAGAAATACATTAAATGGTGATACATATTTTACACTGAGTTTTTTTCTGATATGATTTATTGCAATTTTATTAAAAGTCAGTATTCATGTTCTAGCTAATAAATTTATACTGGGATTTTATGTTATCAGTGTTCAGCAAAGGGTCTTGCAGAACTGGGCAAATGATCTTAGTGATAAACCATTCTGAGCCTTCATTTTGTTCACATAAGCATGGTATTTATTCCTTCTGTTTATGATTTAATGATCTAATGTATACAGAATTCTTTTACAGAGTGAAATCTTTAGAAATAGTTATAATCAGTTTTCAGTGATGCATGCAAAATACATACTTATTTAAATGGCTCTAGTTGTTGAGGAAAAGTAGATTCATTTCCAGTTTGATCACATTAAAAGCATTAAGTGTAATGCTAATGTAAATATCCGGACAGATGAAGCCACTACCCTGTTTCGGGCCACAACGCTTGCGAGCACACTGATGGAGCAGTACATGAAAGCCACTGCCACCCAGTTTGTGCACCACGCCCTGAAGGACTCCATTTTAAAGATAATGGAAAGCAAGCAGTCTTGTGAGGTAAGAATGTAATGGCTTTCTTTTCTGGTCTGTTTTTTTTCTGTAGCACTAGGGAATGAACCAAAGGCCTTGATAGTGAGCTACATTTACAGCCTTTTTCTTTTGATTTTGAGACAAGTCTTGCTGACTTCCCAGGCTGGGTTCAAACTTGAGCTCCTCCTGTCAGTCTCCCAGAGTGCTCAGATTATAGTAGTGTACTACCATGTAGGGCTAAAAATGTATTTTAAAATTTAATTTTTAAATTATTTTAGTAAACAGCATATTTTGAAAGTGCTGCTTTATAGCAAATTACATTTTAAGCTAAGACAAATATTACCTTTCCAAAATTATTCACCAAAGTAATCGTACTTTGTGTTACATTTATAAAAATGTTTTGCATAATAGACTTTTTTAAGTGCAGTAAGGCTAAAGGTGTAGCTCAGTGACGGCGCACTTGCCTGGCATGCATAGGGCCCTGAGTTTAATGCCCAACACCACACACAAGCACACACCAGTGTGCTTCATTTTGGGATTGAAATTCATCAGGTTGCACCAGAAATACATAGTATTTTGACAGTCCTGAAGTGTGATCACGTGTACACTACTTGCAGAGTATGCATAATATACACTGAATGCTTTTCCAGGGCTTTCTAGGTTGTGTAAGTGTAGTATCCCTTAACCCAAAATGATGGGGACCAGCACTGTCTTTCTTGTTTTTCTTTGTACCAGGGATCGAGCTCATAACCTCCCACCTGCCAGACAGGTGCTTAAGCTGCTGAGCTAAATCCTGGCCCTATTTTTTGAGACAGGGTCTCACTATGTAGTTCAGGCCGGCCTTGAACTCACTTTGTAGCCCAGACTGGTCTCAAACTCATAATGATCTCCTGCCTCAGCCTCGAGTGCTGACCAGCAATGTCTTAAAATCTGGAATATTTTCATACACAGTATAAGGTCTCTTGTGGATGGGGCTCAATTGTAAATACAATTCATTTGTTTCATAATACTTTATACATATAGCCTGAAAATAATTTTATACTGTATGTTTGGAGCTCCTGTATTTTGACTGGCCCATCACATAAGGTTGGGTGTAGAATTCTGCATTTTTTGCGCTTGAGTAAACATGTCCTTACTCAAAAAATTGGAAAATTTGAAGCAGTTAAGAGTCACCTGGATTTCAGATTGGGATGCTTGGTTTTTTGGAGAAAGATGGAATTAAGAGAAAAGCAAAGAATTTTTTAGGGTGATTAAGGCTACAGGGTGAATTCATAATAAACCATTAAAATCATGAACTGAATAGTACTTAAGTGGCTAGTCTCATTTTATTTTGATGGTAGAGCAATTACAAAGGAAAGTGCTGGATTTATATTTTTAGACTTGATTCAGAATCAAAATAAAGAATTACTTTTAATGCTGAGGCTGTCAAATGTTAATTTTGCTCTACTTTGTCAGTTTTCACGTACAAGTTAAAAAGAAGAAATGAGTGATGTAGTGTTTGAAATGCAGGGTTATGCCATACCCTAACCATGACGGGTGACAAACACAGCATGTCTGGGGGATCTCTGGGCTTCAGATGAAACTGAGGGAATGCATTAACACTCAGCTGCAACTCTTAGATTTCAGTGGTTACTAGAAAAGGTTTTTAAAAGGTTCATAGTGTTATCTAAGGTATTTGGTAATTATTAGCTATTAATTAAATCTTAGAAAACACTTTTTAATCACTTTTTTCCCCTAAAGTAAATAAAACTGGGTCGTCACTACTTGCTTCTCAGTAGGATACTGGAAATGAACAGGAGCAAACCTATTAGAGCTTCTGTAGGGCAGAGCACTTCAGAATCCCTTAACACAAAAAGACTTCCACATAACAGGAAAGTAGAGAACCTTGGAAATTGCTTGTTTACCTTGATTTACTTGCATTTATCATTACCAAGGTATATTTATATTGACTTGTTCTGTCCCTTAGTTAAGTCCATCAAAGTTAGAAAAAAATGAAGATGTGAACACTAACTTGGCACACCTGTTGAACATACTATCAGAGCTGGTGGAGAAAATATTCATGGCTTCTGAAATACTGCCACCGTAAGTAGTGAAATTTTTATTTGATGAGAAATTTTCTGTTTTTTTTTTTTGAAGAATTTCTCAAATGTAAGAGCTTCCCATTGCCTGATTTTATTATACTCTGAAAGACTTGTAGTTCAGATCATTAAAGATACATTGAAAAGAGTTAAAGAACCCAGAATGAAATACTCTCTATTAAACCAGTGAAAAACTTACATTCGTAGCCTGGGGAGTCAGCGGCCTGTTATCTCAGGTCTGAGGAGACACGACAGATTGTCTCTTAGGTCTATAATTTCTCATTCAGAACATGTACTGGAGAGGCGGGATCTGGCTCAGTGGTAGAGCACTTGCCTGGCATGATGAGAACTTGGGTTGAATCCCAGCAGTGCAAAAAAAAAAAAAAAAAAAAAAAAATCTAAATATGTAACAGGTATCATTACCACTCAGTATCTGTTTAAAGGCCTATAGTGTTGGTGAATTTATTTATTCAGGTAAAATTTAAATCAAAATCTTCTGAAAACTTGGTACCATATTAGTAGCGTACTTAATACTTGTTTTGTAGCTTTAACATAAAAGTAGCCTGAAATTGATGGTAAACTTACTGGGTTGTCTTACTTACCCCTTGCCAAAAGTCCCTCATTACCTTTGGCAAGATATTTTTTTGTGGGGAAGGTCAGCTTAACCTTTTGGCTGCCATAAGGCCAGTATTTTTGACTTGTTTTCTTATTACAGTAATTGTTTTATTTTGGCAGGACACTGAGGTATATTTATGGGTGTTTACAGAAATCCGTTGAACATAAGTGGCCTACCAATAAAACCATGAGAACAAGAGTTGTTAGGTAAGGCTCACCCATTCATTTGTTGTATCACCATATATAGCACACACCTATTATGCGTGTGAGAGCACTAGTTAAACATTTAGATGTTGACTAATTGGTTTGTAATAAAATCTCTGATGACAGCCTCATCTTCTACCAAAGCTTCTAGTTTTGAAGGTCTGTTTCAGTTTGCCTATTGTACAATAATTAGGAAGTACTTCTGTGACATATCACAGAATTTAAGAGCTTGTATATGGAGACTCCAATATCATTATTCTAACTTACTTGTCTAATAAAGCAGCAGTTCTGGAGAGGTTAAATTGTTTGCCTAAAGGGGCTGGGTGTGATGGTGTAAGCCTGTAAGTAATCCCAGCACTTGGGAGGCTGAGGCAGGATCACCCTGAGTTTGAGGCCAGCCTGAACTACATAGGAGACTCTGTTTAAAAAAAAAAAAAAAAAGCCTAAGGCTATCAGAAAGTAACCAAGGCAGAAGTAAAGTAACCTTCTGAGATTCAACCTAGTATCTAGTGGTGTTGCAAGGTTTTGTTAATCATGTAACAAACAATACAAGATAATTGGATGTTTAGTATAAAAACATCAGTGAATATGGCAATTTTCTAATTATGTATTGGTTAGAGTATACACTGCAAGTTAAATTTCAAAAAGCAAAACAGGAAATATTACTAAAGATACCAGTGTCATAACTCTGCCTCCCAGTATAAATTTTGTGAAGGAACCTCTTTTTTTTGCAGATAAAACTGTGTGCCTATAGTCTGAGCTCCCTGAGAGGCTGAGGCAGGAGGATTGTGAGTTCAAGGTTAGCCAGGGCAACTAAATGAGACCCTGTCTCAAAAATAGA
Organism: Dasyprocta punctata; assembly: GCA_004363535.1. Taxonomy (NCBI): domain Eukaryota; kingdom Metazoa; phylum Chordata; class Mammalia; order Rodentia; family Dasyproctidae; genus Dasyprocta; species Dasyprocta punctata. Next base: position 34,412 of record RJWM01000894.1, on the reverse strand, counting down.
AACCAAAGAAAGAACAAAAACAAAAAATTCACATACAATAGAAGGGGTACGTACGGCTCGGTACACCTCCCTGCATTAATCCCCAGGACGATCAAAGGAGGCAACACCTTTCTTGGCTGCTTATGATACATATTTAAAATGGATAGATTCTGTATTTGTAGGCTTTAGTGGTGCATGAGATAAAAGGAATGAATTAGAAGCGTAATATTTCAGTGCAGTTCATGTGTGCGATGGAAATAAAGCTGTTCTGAAAGCTGCACTTTTCATGAGCAGCTGTTAAACAAATACAGCAGGATTTGTTGCAGTAATGGGGGTATTCATGCCCAAGATGATTTCTGTTCCTGGTAAGTTTTTAAGTGTGTATATACTTCATGTATCCTCTTTAGTTTAAAATTACCTCCCAAAACTCCTAAAGTCAATTTGCACAGGGAAATTCTTAGCTCAGTGTTGCCAGGTTAGGCTTCTAGGTTCCCAGACCCTAGTTAAGTATCAAAATGTTTTCAAGTAAAATTTAGGCAAAAATCTTCATGAAGTAATTTAAAAGAAATCCAGATGTAAAGACTTAGTTTTTGTTATGATATACTTGGAAGATACGCTGTTTGAAACGTAAGATTCATTTTCTATGAGTCCAAAATGAGCAAACTGCCATACATCTGAAGATAAATGCTGAGAAGCTGGATTATCCACTCTTGGACAGGGCAGGTAAAAGGTTATTAGTGTGAATTTCTCTTAAAAGGACATGAAAATTATTTACATAACATGTACTTTCTACCAGTGACTGAAGGAGGCGGAGTAGAATATGTATACAAGTTACATCTCACTACCTCATTGTTCCCAAAGTAGAATTAGCAGTTAGTATCATATTTTTGCTGTTATTTTACGACTCGATGGCTTCTAAGCTTTAGAATCCATGATGCCTTCTCTTAGATTTTCATTTGTCAAGTCACTTTTCTAGTGCAGTGGATTCCTATTTTTATATGAAGTATCAACAAAATTGATAAAACCACCTTGACTTATGACTGTTCTATTAATAAAAGCAGCAGAAATGAGAGAATAATGGAAGTTTTGGAATTTCACAAAACTACAGTATATACAAAAGGTTTATTTGTACTCCTATACTATTTCAGAAATTCTTAGGGTTCCTAAGGATATCACTGCCTCTAAGTAAGGATAAAATCAACTGCAAATCTGGAATAAGTAGCACCTAAGACAGTAAATGTACAGTTAAGCTTAACATCTTCCTAAAGTTAACCTAAAATTCCAAATTTGAGAAAAGTGAATATAATCAAGAAGCATAAATATACTTAATTTTAAAATACAAAGCTTTGATTTATGATTTTCTTAAAGCTATGTTTGCGTTTCTCTATGTAAATTTAGAGTAAAGGCTGAGGTACTATGAGTATTAAAAATTCTGTCTAGCTAGGCACTGTGGCACACACCTATAATCCCAGGTACTCAGGATAAAAGTAGGAGAATGGCAAGTTCAAGACCACAATTGGCATCTTACCTGCCTCAAAATAAAATTCAAAAATAAAAAGAAAGTGAATGTGGGGTGTGGCTTGGTGCTGGAGCACTTGTGTATTAGCATATGTGCAAGGCCTGGGTTCACTCCCTGGTACTATCCTCCAAACAAACATCCAATTCTGTTTGTATTTATTTTAATGTAATATATATAATGATTTTCTAAAAAAAAAAAATTTCCCTCCTATTCAGTGGTTTTGTTTTTCTTCGGCTTATCTGTCCTGCCATCCTGAATCCACGGATGTTTAATATCATCTCAGGTAATTAGCTTTCGATAAATTTTGAAATGAGAAAAAATTTTAGAGTAAAGTTTCACTACTTGGTAAGAGTATTCATTTTGTCTTTTAAGTCTGATTTTTTAAAACAAATTAACTCAATTACTATATAAAGCATTCTAAAGCATACGTCCCTTTTCTTTTTTGTTCTTTACCTTTTTTGTTTTGCTTCTTAGATTTTCTTCTTCCTAATACCTAATGCCTAAGATGGCAGAATTACACACATTCTACTTTACACTCCATGTCTTTTAGTCTATAACTCATTTGTACAAGTTGGGAAGAATTTTTGTGTGCTCAGTAGATGCTGAACTGTTGCAAGTCATTTCTTCTTAAGATCAAATTAAAATTCTACATACAGTTGCAGTACTGTTTGTGAGTACTCAGGAAAAAAGTAGCTCTGGCTCCACCCATTGAAGACGGTCATAAGTTAGATGTTAATCAGTATTTCAAGCACCAGTAGACTTTGTTTAGCTTTGCTCTTTACCCATATGACTTTCAGATGATGTAGGCTTCTTTCAAAGAAAGGCTAACAGTAATGACTTTGGATGTAAAATGAGCCATTAATAGAAGGCACCAGAACTATAGTTATCTTAATAATATGAAGCTCAATGCTCTATAAAACATACTTTGGAGTATCTTAATAAACTGTTCACCAACAATACATTCTAAAATCAGGCTGTTAGGTAGACTACCTGTCATATTTATTGTTAAGTAGTTATTTTAATTAGTAGCTGAAATAATTTTTGTTTATATTCCACTGTCTATGTTCTATAGGAATGTGTTGTTCCTGGGCTTTGAAATATTTTAAAGCCTTACTAAGTGATATGTTTTTCTCTACAAAATAAAGCACAGGTTCCAGATTTACCTGTGGTTTTCATCTTTAAAGTGAAGTATGCAGGAAGATAAACCTTTGTGAGGTATTTTGTGGTAGTAACCAGATGGGAGTTAGCTGGTATCTGTAGTACACTTTTTGAAACAAAACTAGAAGCACCAATAGATGTGTTTAATTTTTTCCATTTAACTCGAGTTCTTTTGGGTAGGTCATACAGTTTTCAGAGAATACTGTAAGCTCTGAATAAAATGCTAGTCTTTTTATAGTAAAGAAGCATCAAACGCTAGATTTCTAATGGCTTACCCGAAGGTACCTTTGGAGTTGATGTTATTAGCTGTCCCCAATTCTTTTATAGATTCCCCATCTCCTATTGCTGCAAGAACACTGATATTAGTGGCTAAGTCTGTGCAGAATTTAGCAAATCTTGTGGAATTTGGAGCTAAGGTAAAAAACATTTTGATACTTTAAAATGTAATTTATGAAACAATCAGTAAATTTCATAAAAATTTAATTATACATTAAGGATATTTGTTGATGTGTTCTTAAAATGTCTTGGTTAGCGGAATATTAAAAATCATTATTTTACCCATTATAGGAAACGAGTTTCTAAGATCTAATACATTCAGACTTGTCCATTTTTGAATGTTAAACTGACTGGGCATGTTTTAAATGTAAAGTCACGTTTTTTCACAATAAACATTTGCTGTAAACATTACAATTCAGATGTGTTTTTAAAACTCACATGATCATACCGATACTGTAAGAGTAACAGCTGTTTGTTCTCTTGATTGGATCATGCAGTCACTTGGTTTTGTCACTTAATGTGACAAACAACTTTGTGTCAGGAAATATGCCACTGACTTCTTATTCTTAAGGTTAGATTAGTACGCCACCATGTGGATGCTAAGTTATTGTCTACTGGATATTTAAATAGGTTCCAATTTGTTACTGTTACTGCTCTAACAAGTATCCTTTAGTATACTTTCATACTTATCCATTTATTCCCTGAACTTTGGAGAATTACTAATTAAATATATATTTTAGGCTTTTGCTCTTTATTGTAAGACTGCTTACCAGTAATTTTTTCACTCCTGATAACCTTGCTGAAACTTGTGTTTTATTATTTCATTCCTTTAAAGACTTCATGTCTCTATCTTCTAGAGTTTTGTAGTGCATCTGCCAGGCTATGCTGTAATTTGGTCCAGAATTTCTTGTTCTTAAAGTATCTCAGTTTCCATGATAGCTGTTCTTAAGGAAAATAGTAGCAAGTGATTACACTCTTACTAATGGGAATCCTTGCTACATATGTATGATTTTTGCTATAGATTAGACAATTGTTTATTGTACATAAGCTTTTTATTTTCTTAGGAGCCTTATATGGAAGGTGTGAATCCATTCATCAAAAGCAACAAACATCGTATGATCATGTTTTTAGATGAACTTGGGGTATGTATATATTCAAGTATTTAGAGACCTGAAGTTGGTATATGTGAGTTAACTTAAGTAACAACCTTTGGAAAAGTTTTTTCTGAACAAAAATTTAATTTTTATTTGTAGTTAAAACCATTTATTCTTACACTGATTTACACAAAGAATATTGCTGTAGCTTTTCAACTACTTGCGTAACTTTTAGTTTCATTTTGCCTTAGCTATTCCATTTTAACTTCATTGACATTCTGAGGCCTCTTCAGCTTTTACTCTTTGCAACTAGGATTTGAAATAAGATGGGTAACCCACAGTTCTGACTCAGTTAAATATGTAAATAAAGTGAGTCCCCTTATGATTATTCTAGGAATCAAACACATGCAGGGTGACTACCTACACCTCAACAATGCTTTTATAAACAATAAAATTGTGATTAAAAAGTCTAAATAAATGAAATACATTTAAATTTTTAAAATCTTATTTCTTGGTAAAGATAAATCTTCTGAATTTTAGCGATTTTTCAGAGATGGAGTCAGCTTTAAACCATGGATACTAGTACACTAGCTCATACAGACAGAAACCAGCAAGTAGCACGTATGTGGGAACTGATCCAGGCTGATGACTAGGTGGGAAGCGGAAGTGCCACGTTCTGGTTTAATGCAGTGAAAAGCGTGGGTCAGCAATGCTGCACCACTGCAGAAAGTGAGCCAAGATGGCCGGTAGGGCCCTCCGGTCGGACTCTTAGGGAAAACCTCTGTGTGTGTTTCTAACTATCAGTATAGGAACTCCTGGGACACTTTTATATGACTCTTTCTAGTTACCAGAAAAATATAGCTGGTCAGTGATGAGAAAAATATTTTTCTTGCCATAATGTTTAAGCATCTGCTTAGGAAATGTGTGCCTACTGTTTAACGTGGCTTTTCCTTAGGCTGTGTTCTAGGCTTTAGCTTTTCTGTCACTCTTGGTTATACCACAAAACCCAGCTTTTCAAAGCTGCTTAGAATCTATATATCCGAACACACCCTCAATCTGCTTTTGTTCCTTCACTACCTACATAAATTTATTCATTTTTGAAGAGTCACCTCTTTATGTTCTGCTTCCTGTTTTTTCCCTACACAGCTGTAACTTTTGCTGTGATTGGCATACTTTTTTTTTTTTATTTAGTTTTTTTGAGACAGGGTAGTTCAGGCTGGCCTTGAGCTCACTAAGTAGCCTAGGCTGGCCTTGTACTTGCATAGATCCTCCTGCCTCAGCCTCCCAAGTGCTGGGATTACAAGCATGCACCACCACGCCTGGCTGGTTTACACTTCTGTGCTTTCTACTATAAGCCCTCTGAAGGCAAATGCTAATGCCTTTCATTTCTATAACTCTTTGGTCACTGATGAATAACTGGGTCAAGTAAGAATGAATGTATTTTGTTTAATGCTTTTCTATACCATAAACACCAGAAGTTTGCAATAGTAGGCACATATAACAACAAACATTATCATTAAATCAGTGAATAGATTTACAGTTTTTGGTAATCCAAGCCCATGTTAAATGTTAATTCCAAGGCTTGAAATAACACTGGTGTTATTCATGCTAATAATGAATTACTGTAAACTTTTATAACTAAATTACTTTATGAACTATATTTAAAGGCAATCCTAAGTAACACTGGTGGTTCTCACACAGCAATTGTTTTGAGCATCATCCACAGCTAAGCTTGACAGGTTTTTATTATGTTTTGATCATATAGCTATGTTGATGAATTTGGACAAACTACTACTAGCTTTATGAAAGTCAGTCTGGGAATTTTAAATTTAAATTGCATTTGCTATTTGTCACATGTTTTAGATTAACAAAAGAGAAAACTTTATATATGTGTAGCTTATTGTTTGGAAACATTTTAGAGTAAAAGTATTATGCCATATTCTGACATGCTGTGAACACAGAAATTATAAAACCATACTGGAACTTTTTACACACTATTATATTTCAGTAAGCCTTGGGATTTTAAGAGAATTTCAAATTAAACATCTAAACTTTTTTGGGAGGCTAGGTTGGTGGAGCGTTGTGAGTTTGAGGCCGTATTGGGCTACAAGGTGAGCAAGGCTGGCCTAAACTATGTGTGACCCTGCCTCGAGAAAAACAGGGCTGGGAGTTTGGCTCAGTGGCTTAAGCGCCTGCCTGGTAGACGTAAGGTTGTGAGTTCAATGCCCCCCTTGTACCGACAAAAAAAAAAAAAAAAAACAGAAAATTTCAAGAGAATATGTTAAAAATTCTACTTAATGTACCCACTTAGAATCATTTCAAAAGGGACCATGAAGATTTATATTTCTAAATGCAGTTTTATGATTCCCTTAAAGAATGTACCTGAACTTCCGGACACTACAGAACATTCTAGGACTGACCTGTCCCGTGATTTAGCAGCACTGCACGAAATCTGTGTGGCCCATTCAGATGAACTGCGAACACTCAGTAATGAGCGTGGTGCACAGCAGGTAGGTTTTTACCAGCCATTTATTAAGCATGATGTTTCATTAGCACTTACACTGGATGTCAGTTAAGACTGAGATGTGAATTCCTAACTAAGTTCTGATCAACACTGTTATCAGTTCCGTTACATTTTTAAGAATCTGAATCATAATCCAGAAAGATCTCAGCTGAAGCCTCCACCGTAACCAGCATGGTAGCGCGCACCTGTAAACCCAGCGCTCAGGATGCTGAGGCAGGAAGATTTTGTAACAATTTCAAGGCCAGCCTGGGCTACATAGTGAGTTCAAGGCCAGCCTGAACTAGTGTGACCCTGTCTCCAAAAACCAAATTTAAAGGGCTCAGACTAAGATGTGCCCTGATACTGCAAAATGTCAAATCTTGCTTTTAAATCTAAAATGTTAACTCTACTGGAAGATGACGGCATTCATACACTTTAAAAACAACATATGTAAAAATGATAGGTGAGCTAAAGTAGGGCAGTATTACTTTTGTCTTTCAGACACACTCACCCATGGAGTGCATGGCCAGAGTGATTCTGAAATTACGATACACATGACAACTGTGAAGTTTGGTGAAAATATGTATTTTAAACTTGATGTCCAAAGACTTCTAAGAAGCATTTGTGGGGGTTTAGATCCAAGTGGATTATAACAACTCTGTGAGACGCACTAGTTGCTATGAGTAAAACTCTGCCATCCAGACAAATAGGGACACATCGGGATGTTATTCAGAAGTCAGCTGAGGTATCAGAGATGTAAGGGAATAAAATGAACCATGTGTTCAACAGCCTTAGCTGGGACAAGATCCACGACAGGGAGTTACTGGGCAACAAATGACCGGGGCACATGGCACAGGCATCACGGTGGTTGTAGGAGCAAGTGAAGCTAGTGTTACCACAGCACCGGTTATGAGTTGGCAGGATTTCCCCAGAGAAATTAAAATACTGAGTTTGGTGATTCTGAGTCCTCATCAGCGTAAGTCTAGAATCCTCAAGCTTCTCCCCCCCACAATTATTTATATAATAGTGTTGTTCATTAGCGTTCCACTTTAGTAAGAAAATTTTGGTTTATTTAACTCTAGGTTTGTAAGCACAGATCTGTCTTCGAGTAAGATGATCTGTCCTAGAGATGGCAAATTTTTGGTTATGTCAGTGTGAAAAAATTCTCTTATCTTGGTTACAACCCAAAATATGCAATCAAAGTCTGAGTAATATAAACTCACAAACTTGACTAGAATGCTAGTATTATTTCATGAATTCCTTTGACATGGCTTTTTTCCTATCCAGGTTCCCATCCTGGAATTTCAAAACAGGGTTTCATTTACTAATTATTTCCCCATTGTATTTCTTTCTGTTTAGCATGTATTGAAAAAGCTTCTGGCTATAACAGAACTGCTTCAACAAAAACAAAACCAGTATACAAAAACCAATGATGTCAGGTAGCAGCCCTCCGGGGTTCTGCGTGGATTTGGCATGCCCAACATGGTAACTGACATCCGTATAGTATCTTCCTCTGCTCTTGCCAAAAAATAGCACACCTTTCCACATTCCAGTGATGTGTGAGCTATGCAAACAAAACCGAAGACTGCTGGCAAGTCACTGCCAGCGCCTCTATAAGCTGTCTGTGCAGGACGTTTGCACTTGTCCACATGGGACCTTCACCGAACTCTGAGCCTGGGTGTACAGATCACCTTTCACAACAATGCTAGGACTGTGTGTTCAACTCTGGAAGTATATTTTCAATACATCCAATTGCCAAAGTTTTGCTGTCTCTTGGAAAAAGAACTATGAAACCAACTGACAAGAAAAAGCATTCTCTGTTGACAACTAAGGATAATAACTAGACTGTAGACTGTTGTTACAGTAACACTTTCCTGACTAGGGATATGACCATTTGACTGTTCAGTGACTGTATTTACAGTTTCCAGGGTTTGTCATTATAATAGGAACAATCTTTGCTATATACTTTTTTAAAATACTGTGCTATTTCTCATTCTGGAACTGTTGAAAGAAAATATATAGAATGGATCTACTGCTCATCAGCTTTATTTTTTAAACATACCATTTATTTTGTTGGAATTGTCAAAGATTGTATTTAGATCTCAATGCTTTTGTTAAATGTTTACAACAGTAAATAGTTTGAATTCAGTAAATATTATTGGTCATTGTACTGATCAGTGCATGTTACCCTGTCAGCCATTTTATAGGCTCCCAATTTCTTTGTGTAAAAAAACAAACAAAAAACCAGAATGCTTTTCAATTCAAAGTTGATTTTTGTTACCCCTTTGATTATGCAGACAACCTCATCAGCCACTTAACACAACTTACCCATCTTTGAACTTCTGACTACTCGTATCTGCTGGGCTGGATAGTTAGTCGGACTGTATAGTTTTATTTGCTTCTGTATGTGTATTTTTGTGAAGTATTCACAAGGGTTAAGTTAAAATAAAACCAAGGGATATCTTACATAAGTGACTACTTGCTGTCTGAATATTACCAAGCATTGAATTTCATTATTTTCTTCCTCTTTAGGGGCAGTTCAAACTTTAGCACCAGAGCAAGGCCCAGGGAGATGAAACTTCACATCACTATTTTTGCTAATGGTCTCTTTTAAAAAAACACTCCTACTCATTCAATATATATTGGTTACGCAGTTATTTCCTTCTTTCCTATATGTGTGCGGGGGGAGGCAAGACAGGAAAAAATATCATGTCATGAAATATTAGTAATAAAAGTAGGTGAGATAGGAACCAAGTGTGAAGGTATAGGATAAGCAGCTTCCACAGTAAAGACAAAATTTTAAAAGGCCTACACTCCAAGAGCCACATTTTATTCTATAACACGTAAAACACAGGAAAAATGGTAACTACACTTTCTTTCCAGTATTGGGGACAGAATAGTTGTACCACTGAGCTGTACTCCCAGCCCTTAGTGTTTTACAATGTGGCTGTTTATTCTTTCACATTATAAAAAGGTAATCACTTCTGTGAAGGCAGCTAGCGTCACACAGCTTCAAATCACAATTCAGCAGTGTTATCCAAAACCCAACACATCCTGTAGTCCTTTTCTTTGATCTTAATGCCACTTCATTTTCTCCCTTGTGTCTAAATCCTGTCACTTCACTTTCCTTCCCCTTATGCTTTTTGGTCAGACTACCAAGTAGTCTCTACTTGGTTTCCCTCCTTCATTTACAGGAGACAGATGGAAGGGATATGGCCTAGTGATGCTTCCTAAAAATGTTTTAACAGGCAGAAAGGTTCAAACTGATACCAACCCAGCTGCCATTCCAAAGTCTTATGCCGTTAATTATAAAATACAAACCTGACCCTGCTTTTTATATTTTAATGTTTATCTCTTAAATTGGAGTGGGAAACTTGCTACTTACCTTTGTAGATCCTTCCCTGAAGTAACTAGATGGTCAGTTTGAAATAAAATCTGTGAAACAATTTTTTAATGGGGCTGGTTAGGAAATTTTCAGAGATAAATGTGGACCTTGCCCTGATGCCAAAGTTGAGTGGTCTGAAAGGGAAACAGGAGGTAAACTGTAAGCGTTTTGCAATTTTGTCTCCAGCCTAGCATAATGGTAGGACTGTACTGAGGGATTATAGACTTTGGTTTCTGCTCTACTTAAATCCCATCATCGATTTTATTCATTTCAGAATAACAAAAGAAAAACTACCAAAAACCTCTCAAGCCAAAAAAAAAATATGTTGCTATCATATAGTAAGACATAAGTAAAAATGCTCACTACTCTAATGCAAAGTACAGCCTTATGTGCACTGAGTCTGAGGTGTGTATCCGCACAGTTTAACTGGATCAAGGACAGCTGAGTTTCTCACAATTTTAAGTTCGTTTCCCAGAAAAAAATGTGATAAAACACACATCCACAGTGCTTCTAGCTGTAACAGCTAACATCTGTTTTGCTATTAAAACATTATCACTGTACATGTTAATCAGCTTGTGAACGCACTGCTCTGATCCACCCTAGGAAGTATAGGCATCATCACTGTCATTTCATTTGAACTTGGGAAATTGGCACACAGAAGTTTACTAACTTACCAAGGTCACAGAGCGAAGTAGAGGCAGCTCCAACTCATAGCTAAGTAACTTGGTGCCATATTCTTTTTTTTTATATTTTTATATCAATTCATTTCAACTTGAATTAAATTCCTTGTATATATTTCATTTGCAAAAATTCCTAGTAACTGTAACTTATTTATATGAATTTACTGACAAGTAATAGTAAATTTTAAAACTGAATGTATAATTAAGATTATATCAATTTAAGATTTTTATCTCGACAACTCATGATTACAAATCTAAATTTTTAAAATTTGGAACTTTTTCTAGTAACTGAGAGGAAAACAAAATAATCAGTATCCAGAAAGACAAGCTTTCAGTATCAAGTAGTTCAGCAGTAACACATCAATAGCTAAGTATATATGAGGACAGCCTTTGAAATGCCACTTAGCACAGCTTCTGTGGAACAAAATATTTCCTTGCAGTTTCATCATGGGGTGAGGGGCAACTAGGTTCCATTTGGCTTCTGAAGATGTTCTATTTTACATAAAGCTATCAAGAAAGGATACAAGTGAAATAATAGAAAAATTTAATATATTAGTGTTTTTAAAGTTAAATGCCAGATACATTTTCCACTGGTTAGAACTGACAAAGCAACTTTAAACATTCAGAGAGTCTACCAGGTCGTCATCAGTCCATTCTTCCTAAGGAGGAGAAAAACATGTGGTTAGGATAACACACTGACGCATGACCAGTATAATTTACCTCTGCCCACTTCAGGAAAACATTTTCCCGTTACTTATGCTGATGACAGAACTAAATTAACCAGAAAACTCTAGCACACTGCTCTTTCACTGTTATAGCATGGTCTTGCCAGACTCCTCCAGTGAGCACTACAGATTACAACTGTAATCATCTTCCTCTGATTATTCCTTTTACCTGACTTGCCAAGTACAATTTTAAAGAAGGCAGGGGAGAATCCTTGGAGAATGCATACAAAATAAAAATTAAGCATGTGTATATATCCTCGCTGCATTCTATGAATACAGGAAGGATTCTTCATCAAGTAACTATTATACTGCTTCACAACAGGCTAAGACAGAAGCACGAAAAATTCCTTCAATAATGGACAATGTACATAAAGATATATGCAAAAATAGAAGAGCAAAAAACTCAAACCTCTGTTATGCTCTGGAACAATAAACCTTAACAGAATATGTTAACAAAAATGATGTCAGCTGTACCTTTGGAGTTAACATACCTCTTCATGTTTGGATTTCTTTGATACATAATCATCATCTTCATAGCCTTTCCTCTTCTTTCTGTAATTAGGCAACTATCAATAAGCATTCTGGTACTGGCAACCAATACTATAAAGTAAGTAATAAACTAGCCTCTCAACATCTACTGAAGGACAGGGTTTGGAAAGATGAAGAATTACGGCTATGACATAGACAACACTTGTTAAGTCAGTACTGAACTTCAATGCAATTCCAATTAAAATCCCAATAAACTTTTTCTTGGAACTTGTCAAGTCAAACTCTGACCTAAGAAGAAAATAGGAAAAAGCAGCAAAGAGAATCTGCAAAAGAACAATGCTGAAAGTCCTCATCTCAGTTACAAAAGTACATCCAAAGACTATGGCCATTAAGTACATAGTATTATATGCCAATCTTTAAAATGACTAGGAAAAAAAAAGGTAATTCAAATAACCGAAAACAACACATTCCAAAAGCAGGCTGAAACAAAGTATTTGAAAAAAATTACCACAAATAAATCTTAAGTAGTTTTAAAAGCTAAACAAAAAGTAAAATATTAAAAGAAAATTTTACACATAAAAACTGAAAGAGCTATGTCACACAAAGATGACTATGTAAAATTTATAAAGAACAAGAAAATAATGCCACAAAACTGGGCAAGCATAAATAACCAATATGAAAAAAATATAAATGACCTTTATCCAAGGAACATCAGTGGCTCACAGTAATCAGAGAAATACAAATTGAAACACCAACTTGATACCATTTTTTTCACCCAGACTGGCAAAGGTTAAAGGCTAGTAACAACAAGTGTTGTGCCATATATGAAAACAGCGATCTAAAGAAAAGCCAGCATATTTATTATACACACAGGTACACGGACAGAGAAAGTGAGCGAGCAAGAACTGCGTGAGTAAACAAGTTACTTTTGAGGTTCTGACTTAGATTTGGGTTTTGTTAAAGGGAATTCTGGTTATTGACAACACAGTTCTTGTGAAATGAAAAATAAAGGTAAAGGAAAACAAGTATTTTGTCTTACAGTACTGCTACTCATAGAGTGGTCCATAAATTCAGAGTAGTTCAAAAATTATGTATTTAGCAATCTGACAATTTTTGACTATTCAATCTAATAAAATGTCAACTTACAGTTTTGCATGTCTTTATTTCATTTTTCTAGTAACTTTTTTTCCTGTGTTTTACTAAAGTGTATCTCTGTAATGAAATCTTTCTTTAAGTTTTTACACTTTGAAAAGCATGCCTCAAGATTTACAGGATTTGCTCGGCACAATACAAGGCAAGTGGTAATTATGAATGAAGCAAGCTCTGAGTGAGGCATGCCCTGTAATCTCACCACTGTGGGAAGCTGAGGCAGGAGGACTGAGGTTTAAATCCAGCCTGAGCAACTGGAGACCTTTTCTCAAAATAAAAAATGAAAATTTAAAAAGGACTGGTGATACAGCTCAGTGTAAAGACCCTGGGTTCATCCCCAATACCTCTAAACCAAACAATAAAAAATAAACTGGCAATTAGAAATTTGGAGTTACGGTCCATTTACCTACCTAGCTAGAAGAGTAGGATTATAACTGTTTGGTGTTCTCATCTAGGGACTGATAAACTTTAAAGAGCTAAAAGTAAATATTTTAGGTGTTGCAGGCCATAATAGTTTGTCACACTCAACTTTTCTCCCATAGCACGAAAATAGCTGCAATAATACATAAAGTTTATATAAACTATGTTCTAGTAAAACTGTTTTAGAAGAATGGGTCAGATTCAGCCTGTGGATCACAACTGGCCAATGTCTGGCCTAAGACTATCTCAAAAATCAGTGTGAAAACATGAGTGCTACAATACTCTGATTCGTTAAAGTCAACATTTCTTTTCTTCTCTACAACCATCTAATGTTCCTGGTACTACTGAAACACAGGAAAGAGACCTGTGAATTTCAAGTTCTATGCCATCCTTTGAAGTTACAGGTGTCATTATAATAAAACAGTCCTATATTCTGCACACTTCATACATCCCTGGATTCCTCTACTACACCTGTATAAGGGATCTGAGCTAGGTACCTATTTTAAAGACCTTGGGATGCTCTTGTGGCCTTCTCATACATATCTATTAGCATATATTCACCAGTTAAGAGATGAAAGTATCTCTAATGTATCTTAACTACAAGTTACCATAGCTAACTCTCATTAAATTTTAACATTTTCAAATCAGAATGCGGTCCATACAAAGTACCTGTGAATATTCCTATCACCTTCTCAAACTCCTAACTAAATGTTACGGATTCTTTATGCAAAGCAGAAAGTGCAAATTTTATGGTGAATTCCACATAGGCCTACAAATTAAGACACCTGTGCCTGTGGCTGCAAAAAGACAGCTAACAGCTCATCTTCCTATAGGTTCTATTTTCAATATAAAATTTCTCACTGAAAGAAAATAGGCCAAATTTTCCTACACTACGTAACAGTACACTTGTTCCCTGGACCAATTAAAAGACATGTAAAGAGACCAAAGGCTGAAAGGACAGGCAAAAGTTCAGAGATCCCCTAGGAATACATTGATCTCTGATATTCCACAAAAGAACAGAACAGAAAGGACAAGATTTGCGAGCCAACGAACACTAGTGACAGATGAGATCTATATAATGATCAGAACTGTATGATGACCAAAGTACTTATTATGTTGTGTATAATCTCATTAAAAAAGTACACTCAATCAAAAAAATCTGACTTAAAACATCAGTTTTCTCCAGGTAAACGAACTTTTAGCAATGAAATGCTTGTGAAATGAAGCGAGAAGGCCAGGGGACCACTGGTGAGTAACTGTCCCCTCTACTTACGTAACAACATTAAGTGCAAGCTCAGCAGAATGGCATCGCTCTAGCTTCTGTTTCAGAACAGCAACTTCTTCAGGTCTTGGTGGCTCATACTTTTTTACTAAGTTTCTCATGCCTGTGTGGAGATAAAAAGGGTCACACTGAACAATAAACATCCTGTTCTCACAGTAAAGGGAGCCAAATAATTATCTCTGATCTTACTACAGAAAACAACAAATACTCGACATGACTGTTGTTACCAGGGTTTGTATCATTCTGGATTTAAATACAAGAAGCAACATACATTACACTGAAGTAATTATTGCTATCTACTGTCTCCCACTTCATGTACAGCATAAAGATAGCATTATTTTTTTTGCAAGTGCTGACATATTCACACTTTTTGCTCAATCTTAAAAAGTTTTTTCTTCTTCCTGGATTCAATCCCCAGCACCTTCACACTGAGCTAGCTATTTAGTCCCTGTACAGTTTGAGACAGTCTCACTAAGCTGTCCAGGCCGGCTCTGAATCTGCAGTTCTCTCACCTTGGCCTCCTGAGTTGCTAGGACACTACTCTACCCGACAGTTTTTTTTTTAAAGAAATCCCTGTATAATTTAGTGAACATACTTTATTCTCTACTAACCATATGCATAAGATTCTACCCTACAGACTGTGGGCCAAGACTGTACTTCTTGTATACAATAGAAACTGCTATATGCTGTATAAACACAATAAAAAGGAGTGTTTAGTACAGTAAAAGTATCTCAGTGAGTCTTTGGTTCAACAAAATGCAGATCCTATACAAAAATACTCTCCTTTGGGTTAAAAGTTACTGTATCAGTAACTTTATAATTACAAAAAAACCTTTTAGCTGATCTTGTCATGCATTCAATTACCACAAACCAAAGAATATAAACCTCAAGATTTTTAGGGGAATGCTGAAAGATCCAGGCCTCATTAACAGCCATGTGCTGGGTAACTATCTTCTGGGTAACTGTATTAATGACTTATGTCATAATGCAAATAAAGCAGTGTTTTCAACGGAATTCTTGAGACTTAACATCTTGTGACTTAACAGTTGTCTGTGTTCTAAAAAATTATGAATACCTTAATATTATCAAACCTCTGAATATTTTATCAACTACTATTCCATATTAAAAATAAGCAGAGCAAATAAAAGTTTTGAGAAATCAGTAATAAAACTGTAAGCTTTGAGTACAGTGAAATAAATTTTTTATCTACCAAATGGTGTGATCCTAGTATCTATGACCAAACTACAATTAGCTTTGACAGTGAACCCTCTAGTGGTGAAAATGAAGCCCTACAGTTCATGGATCAACTAGACTCCACCATTCTTGAGGGAAGGAAGCCCTCAGAATTGACTGCCTGGAGCAGAGAATCAAGAAATGAAAACTGTATGCTCTGAAACATCTTAACTTTAAAAACAATAAGCGTAAAAACTACACTTGCTACTTTCATCCAAAATCAAGCTCTGCAATCTTTCAGTGGTTTATCCAATACTTGATTAAATTACAAGAAAAATAGTAAGTGCAAAAAGGTCTGGGAACAAACACAACCGACACAATTCTAGTAGCCCAGCAGCCACAAGGATTCATTCAGCTGCCACGGGTAATAATTAACAATGGCAAGAGGACTGCCTAACACAGCTGCTCAGCTAGGCACGGATCCCATTATCGTTAGTCTCTGAGAGTTTCTCAACACCAGCACTCTGGCATTTTGATATGGATAGTCTTTGTTGTAGAGGGTTTTACGGTATTAGTTTCCTGAGGCTGTTATTATGACAAACTTGGTATTTTAAAACAACCAAAATGCCTTCACTCAGTTCTGGAGCCCAGGAGTTCCGAATCAGTTTCACTGTGCCAAACTTGAGGTGTTGGCTGGCCACACTGGAGAATCCATTACTTGTTTGTTTTAGCTTCTGGTGGCTGCCCGCATACTCTGGCTCAAGGCCACATCATTCCAACTTTCAACGCAAGCATCTTCCAGTCTCGCTGTCCTAATATACCGTTCAGTCTTGCACAGGGCTGTCCTCTGTACAATGTGCAACAGTATTCGTCTCTCCACCTACGAAAGGCTGGTAGCAACAACCACCCTTCTAAACTGTAACGGCCAAAAGAAGCCTCCGAACTACAAAATCATGGTGTGAGACCATGCCTTCTGGGTTACCAATTCATGTGACAAGCAATTGACATGTATTAAACTAGTTAAAACAGACTTACCTACAAAACAGAAGTTCCAAATTTAAACATCATTTCTAAGTCCCTGCAGATATATTTCCAAACCTATTGTATATTTGCGTATACTTTAAAAGGATTTTGGTGTAACTCATTAAACTCTCTAATCTGATTTTCACTCTGACCTACTTGTGAAGACTACTTCCCTCCATGTGCTTTTGTCTTTGTTCTCAGTTTATCTTTAGTGCTCCTATGAAGTACAGATAGCCCTCATTTAACAACCTACCTCTTTGCTGTTTGGACTTACAGCCATCGGGTTTTATTGTACAGTCCCTTACATCCTGTTTATACAGCCTCAGTGTCTTTTCTTTGTATGGTATACCTTGTTTACTCAGTGCTGTAATTTCTGCTGATTGTACTGTACAGTACAGTACTGTAGTTTTATGTTACTCTACATTCTAGTACTGCGTGTAAGAGGGAAAAAAAGTCAGGTCATCAGGCTGGAAGTTTCTTTGTCCTGAATACTGTAATATGCATATGATATACAAATCTTCATTTAGCGACCAATGCATTTACCGACTTAGTCGCCCAAATGGAACCCAGTCTTAAACAAGGAATGTCTAATAATAAAAGTCTTAAAACCCCCCACATTATCTCAAGTTACATATCAAGACATTTTTTCAGAAAACAGCTTTGTAAAGTATTGTTTTACTTACTTTTCATTATGTCTAGTAACTGTGACAAGCAAGTTCTATTTTCTCGCATTAGACTCTCTGATAAATAACTGATAAAGAGAGGAAAAAACCTTTAATCTCTTGAAGCATACAGCAATGAGAAACATGACATAAACTGTTTGCCTCAGTGTTCATTTCAGAGGCAATTTAACAATTATTAAGGCAGTATAACAGAATATTTTAAACTCTGTAAAAATATAAACTTAAACGATGATAGCTTTAAGGATTCACTACAACTTTTTTACGTACAACCTCCTTACTTGCCCCAAACCATAAAGCTTGAAAGAAAGACAGCCAGAATTTGCCACTCATAAGGATTCCTGCTCCCATTAGTATCAAGGTCATGTTAGCTGCTGCTGCACTTCCGGGGCCAAGGTGGAGTGGGGTAAACCAGCAAGAAAACCACCTCATGCTTTTTAAATCTGTTACATCTCATCTGCATCAAGGTCAAAGGAAAGGCATTCCTTTTCTGTTAATGGGATATAAAGCCCAATTCCGGTTTTTTTTTTTCCCTTCCAGAACTAGTAATAATAGTGTGAAAATAAAATTTCTATCTAAATTTTTAGCTGAAGTTTTAAATACCCAAACTTGATCTATAGTTGATAAACACTTGTGTGAACAGATTCTCAAAGCATAAGAAATCTTTCAAACATAAATACAATAAAGTACTAATTTTCCTCTTGGGTAAAATAAAGTTAGCAAAATGGAAAGCAATCCTTTAAGAACTGTTGTACCTTTTAAACTATCCAGGGTATTTAAACTTGATTACAAGGTTTCAATAATTAAATCTGATATAACATCTTCACTGCCTATTATGGGAATTAATTTTGAAAATGGAATCAATAATTTGACAATGAATGGATTTCTGCTTGTAAGTAATTAAAAACAACTAGTTTTTTCTTTCCCTTTCTCCCTAAAACTCACATTTTTGTTACTTTTATTCTGGTCTTCCTTTCCTTTCAATTTGCTTAAGTGTAAGAGCAATATATGTGGTTCTAAAAGCTCTTTGAAAATTCTTACCTCAATCTTAATTCTGAGTAAGATTTTTTCAGTTTTTAGTTTTAAAGTATTCACAGGCATCTGAGAATGTCTAAAGAATCAAACTACCAGCTAAGCGGCAGCTCCATACCCACAGCACAAAGAAAACCCATAAAAACTAGAATATCTTATGAATAATAAAATCTACAGCACTGTTCAAAATATGACAAGACCCCCCTCTTTAGGAATCAACAGTAAATGTATATTCAACTTTTATATATCTCAAAATATAGTTTTCCTGTAAATCAGTCTTAAGTTAATGATTGGAGAGCATTTTCCTAAAAGAAAAAAATGCTTAAATGACTACAGTGCCTGGAAATGCTATAAAAGTCAGCTTAATTTGCAATAAGCCTAAGGTACCACAATTTAAATTTTGCTTATCCAGAATTATAACTGAACTTGTGAAATGAAGTAAATTCTAATTTGGACCTTATGATGCTTCACTGTACTCTATTAACTAAAATCTCACCAGAGGAGAATTTGCAACATACAATGCATAAAAGCTTTAACAGATGAATGAAACTTGGTTGTATTAACTGTGGAAAACAGAGCTTTTTCTCTTATCCAATGGAAGTTCTGCACCCAAATTCTACAGATATCAAATATTTATGCAGTTATCTTTCCTAAGTAGGGCAGGGATTTATATCTTGTTCATTCTTGTGAGCTTAAAATGCAGCAAAATGCAGCATAAATATAGCAGTACATACAAAGCATTAAATAAATAGAGTAGACATTACTAATCTATTTACATACAGTTGGTGAGCTGCATTTGTGGAGAAGATACATACCATAAATAAACATAAAGCCACAGTCCTTTGTCTCAGATGCAAATGTGCTTTGAAATTTGTAATTGTTTATGGCTAGGAAAAGGACCCTGGGATCTATACTATGGTGAGTGAAATACTCAGTAACATCTCAACCAGTATCCTGCAATTAGGAATATTAATTCTTCTGCAAGGAAACTAATACCTCTATTACATGTGGTAAAATTAAATCAATCTTTTCATATTTGCTGCCACCTTATCAATGGATTTTTAAATTACAGAACATCATAAATAGAGCAGTGAAACATAAAAAGTAAAAAAATGCATCTAATTTGGCAAGTGACTTGAGTACAACAAATATGTCTGCTTTATAACATCATCATCCTGCCTCCCCCATTTAAATCATCCACAGTATTGTTATATCCATTTATGGACATATTAAAAGGGTATATTTAATTAATCTATAAAGTTGAATTACTCTGTGCACAAGACATCATTCCAGGCATCGATGGATTTAATTTGTGCAAAGAGCCTAGTTCTCAGCACACATTTACGTATTAGCCATTACTATTTATGGTTCAATTACAACTGACCTGAGGACATCCCCTGCAGCAGTAACCTTTCACAGATCCTCCTGAATTCTGTGTCACACATGCTCCACAGCAGAGGAACAACAAAGCAATGCAAACACACGGAGCATCACGGTACTTGCCAGCTGATGAACTTGGAAATCCACCACATACTCGCAGCTATAATCTTTCCGGGAGCACCTGTTTCACCTCACGTTAGTCAGAATTGTACTCCCTCAGCTCAATAATGCTTTCCTTAATTTTTAAATGTTTCTCTAAAACCTGATTTCATTTCTTCCATCACCAACCTTCTCAGCCACAAGGGACATATACAGGAATATATTCACAAATGAACCTTACTTAAAAAAACCCAGACTCCATTAAGAAGTAAATTGAGTGACTGAATTTGACCTAAGGTGGAAAACAAATTAATACCTTTCCATAGTAATTCCAGCCCTGGAGGCGCTAGATAAAATGGCAGTCAGGGCAATTTGGGAAGGTGTGTACAAAAGATAAGCATCCGTCAACGCGATTCTATTAAGAAAGTCATCTGCTGTTTTCCTCAAAATCTCAGGATTCTCCAGCATGGGATAGCGGGTCTAGGAAAAAAGTTAGCAGATGTTAGGATTTGTGAGAGTTTAGTGGAGTATTAACAGTGCAAAAATACTTACATTAACCAGAACGTGCTTAATAGTGAATGCTTTATAAAAGTAATTAATTCCTTTCCTATACCCAACAAAAAATACCTTGTAATCATCATAGAAGATTGTTTTGTAGAAAACAGCAAAATTATCATCACTGAATTCTGATTGGTTAATCTTGTCTTCTCTGATACTAATTTCTGTTTAATTCGGGCAGCTTTCAAAATTGTCTGAACATGAGCACAATAAAACAGTTATGCCTTAAGCTAACATTCACTGTTTCCAGCACAGTACTACCTGACAGCATTCCCAATCTACCTGAATTCCTTCTCTTTGTCTTTTCCACCTGAGAAGGGAGGGGAGGTTCCAGGAGATTCCTCTGGGTTTAAGATCTATTTTTTTTTTCCGGCACCGGGGATCGAACTCACAACCTGGTGCCTTCCAGACAAGCGCTTAAGCCACTGAGCCAAACTCCCCCCCCACCTTTATTTTTTTTGCGGCACTAGGGATCGAACTCACAACCTTGCACCTGCCAGACAGGCACTTAAGCCACTGAGCCATTAAGGAGATCTAAAAAACTCTCAGAAAAACCTCCCTGGCAATCCAGATGATTTAGAATTAAGGTGACATGTAGGACCTATGACTCCACCTCATTTTGATATGAAATTCATGTTAAAGTTTTACTCTTGGGAAGAAGTAAATGGGAATGAATCTTGAGCCTACCAGACTTCCCCAAGTAACTGAATTTTCAAAATATGCCTGAAAACATTGAAGATTCATGTCCTTTAAAAAGTCTTGCCTGTACTTTGGAACAAAACATCTTAGCCAACTGTACAGTCACACTCAGGCTTGTCATCATCCCAAGATACTTGGCCTCTGCTATAACAAATTCAGTCACTTCACTCAGACTGTAACTGTGCTTGTTCTGGCACGCCTGCTTAGGTACTTCATGGCTGCTCTCCTCCTCGGAGTCTCTGGTCACTCAGTCCCCAAGGTGCTGCCATGCACCAGTGTTCTCTTGTGGTCACTTCTTCCTGAATTTGTTTCCTGCTCCAACAGGCTGCCAACACATGTGGTTAAAGTGTTAACTGTGTTTGAGTCCAACCAACCTTCTACTTTGCAATAATACCCAGATTTCTGAGTACTTCCGGAGTAAACTACACAGCCAGAGGGTTGATAACATTACCATTCACTGACCTCGCTGTGTCTCTAAACACTGCCTAGCAATGATGAGGTTTCCAAAGAAAATCTGTTCTCCCCTTTTTCACAATGACACTGTCCACCTGTCTTAATGGCTTTGATGATTTTCAGAAAATTACAATGGAGCTGAAAAATTCCGACCATCTAGTGAGGTCCTAGGCATAACTAAGTCCTAGTACAAAGTCCTATCCACATATTCATGGTGATGCTGGTGCTCAAACCTATGCTACTACCAGTCTGTATAAAAGCACAGTACATACACTTAGGTACAGTGCAGAATACTTGATAATATACAAGTGTGTAAGTGGTTTCTACTTTTTAATCATTAGAGTACACTCCTGCTAATGAAGAAAAAAGTTAGTGGTAAAAGAGTCTAAGGCAGCTGCTTCCAGAGGTATCCAAAGCCTTGTTATTAGAGATGACAGTCACATGTAGAGGTAGACATAAAATGATATTGATGAACACACACAGTTCTAATTTAGTATGTCTTAATCTTTAACAAGAAAATTTTAAAAAGTTAAATTTTAGCTAGGTGTGGTAGCACACATCTATAATACTAGCATTCTGGAGGTTAAGGCAAGAGGATTACAAATTTGAGCCCAGTCTGGGAAATATGTGTTAAGAGGAACTATGCCTGAAAACTATAAAAGGGCTAAGGATATTCACTGCAAAGGCCCTGGGTTCATCTACAGTAACATACACACACCACACCATATATTCTTGAGCCTAGATGTGTTTTAGCCTGTATCAATCTATGTTTAAGGATATACAATGCTATTCACACAAATGATGAAATCACCAAATGAGTTCCTCAGGACATATCCAGTCATTAAGGAGCTTTATGACTATACTTATGTCCTTCCTTTCAATCTATTCCCTACAGGCACCAATCTGGCAGACTAATTTCAACAAAATCACAAATGATCTTTCTGGCACTAAAGCTAGCAACTATTATTAGTCTATTTTCACCACCTGAACTCTAAGCAGGACTATACAGTTGTGCTCACCTCCTGAAAGTACTTTACTTACTTCTCTATTAATTTCTGTTTCTGGATACTCTTCAGTCTTCAGACTTCTTAGTGGCTTTATTTTTCCTTTACCTTTTAAATATTGTTCTCAGTCAATCCACTCTAAACTCTCCAGAGCAAAGATAATTCAAGTGTATACCTCAACCTCTGCATGTCCTCTGACCTCCAAATGTGAACTTCCCACTGGATGTCTTGCAAATAATCCCAATCCATTGCATCCCAAACCAAACCCGTTCATCACCCTTCCATCACCAGTAACTCTCATGCGGTCAGTGCTGTATCATCTACATGTATCATCAAGCCAGAAGTTCAGGAACTCCTCCTGTCTGCAGTCTACAGGTGCAAGCAGGCTTCAAGTTCTACTGATTCCATTCACTAACTGTAAAGCCCAGGAAGCATCCTCTCTTTGCCACTACAGAGTCAAGCCCAACACCATCTTTTCACTTGCACTATTCTAAGAGTGCTCTGGACTATTCTAATAGCATTGTTATTCCTTCATTCATTCCAAGCCATTTTTCAAGATATTCAAGACATACACAGATGTGCAACAAGCAATCTGATGCAGACTGACACAGAAGGACATCAACAGGACTTTTTCAAACTGTAAATCCAATCGAGTCCCTTAACGGCTTCTGCCCTCTAATAAAATCTTTGACATTGCCTCAGTCTTCTTTCTACTCAGGCAGCAACACTGGGACACACTCTTCCTCCTGTGTCTCTAGGTCCTGTTGAGTTCTTACCATGCCACCAACCAGAGCTTCTGATGAGGAAGGCCTTGTCCTCTGGGTGCTTTCTTTACCTAATTTCCATTTTTACTTTAAATTTTACTTTAAATGGTGTTTTCTCAGAAATGTCTTCTTTATTGCTGAATCTGCTCTAAGCTAGCTTGTATTCTCCCTCTGTAACATTTAGCACACCAAGTGTATGATGACTGTCTGAACTATTAGCCTGTAAGTTCTGGGAAAACTGAGAGTGCTCCTGTCATGTTTCTGCTTATGTCTTCATGCATACCGCTTCATGCATACGGCTTGGCATACACAAGTTAGCAAATTGTACTGCTCTAGTGAAATGAATAAGCCACTTGCTGACTTTTCTTTGACTACTCAGGCTATTCAACAACTTACTGTTTTTGTAAATATTTATTAATACTTCTGATTCTTATGTTTGTGCCTCATGTTCACAAACTCTTAAAAATACTGTGTGACAGGCCCAGATCCAAGATAATACATGTCAGAATTAAGAGTTAAAGTAAGTCCTTAAAAGTATTCTTGAAATTCATGATGGCCTTTATTGTAGTCTGGGCCAGGAGCTGCAGATCACCAAATCAGAAACTCTTCATTTAGTACCCAACAGTCTGAGTTCGAGCTCTCCAAGTGACTCAGATGCACAGTAAAGTTTGAAAACTATTACCCCAGAGACAGTCAGATTCACAGGTTGCACCCACTTGCAACAACTTAGGATGGTTATAGGTTTCCAAGTTGTGGATTCTTTTAAAGAACAATAGCACAGAACTCACTCGGTAGTTCACTTCATGTCAATAAAGTTTACCTTTATATCAATGAGGAAGCCCTCAAATGGTCTATAAGGATTGTGGACAATAAGGTGAAAATTCAGTTGCTGTATAAGGAGTAATTCATATTCCAAAATCTGTTCCAGCGCCTTCTCCTGTCCAAGAGGACTCTCTCGAAGGTTTCCAACAAATTGAGGACTGGACACATTGAATTCATCTACCTTGCAGGCCAGAAATGCACAAGTAAGCCTAGAGGAAAAGATCAGGGACTGTGGAAGGTCATGCATATACTTTGTAAAGTGTGTATTTTATTGCTGAAAGTACTTTCTAAAATTGCCTAATATTCATAAATGACTACACGAGATATTGCATAATTTAAAAAGTTAATTCATTTTCCTATCTTTATCGTTAGGAAACAAAAGATAAACTATGATCTAGTATTGCCAGTGTTCAACACTGACTCAGTGGCAGTTTGACATAATTCGACCTAAAATCTGGAAAAAACAAAGTAACTGAGGAATAAAAGTAGTTTGTATCACGAAATGCAGACAAAAAGAGTTAAAATGTAGACAAAAGAGTTAAAAACAGAAGAGTACACACATACGTACCACATGCCTATGGAAGAAAAGCAGGTTCAAAGAACACTGCAGCCGGCCATTGGTGGAAGTCTCTGAAGCCAACTGAGTGGGGGATTATGGGCTCAGGGACACACCTATGAAACATGCCTGACTGCTACATGCACTTCACAGTGAAGAACTAGTAAGAAAACTACTTAGAGCTTTTGGAAGCTGGCGTATACAGCCTGCGTTTGACTGGTATGAGGGAGAATGAAAGAGAAAAATAGGAACAACTACTGACAGTTAAATTCCTTGGTGAGTCTCACACTAATTTTATCTTTATCAATAAGCAGAGTGTTTAGCAGAGAGTAGAAACAAATTCAACTCCAGCACTCAGGAGGTTCAGGCAGGAGGTTTGTTGCGAGTTCAAGACTAGCCTGGGCTACAAAGTGAGTTCAAGGCCAGCCTGAACTGCATAATGAGATCCTGTCTCAAAAAATAGGGCTGGGGATTTAGCTCAGTGGTGTAAGAGTCTGCCTGGCAGATGCGAAGTTTTGAGTTCAACCCCCGGTACCAACAAAAAAAACAAAACAACAACAACAAAAAAGAAACAAATTCAACTGAAATGATTATGCACCTACATGATCTGAACACTGAGCGGATATGGAAAGAAGTCATCACATATGATTCTCAGCCCAAGCAACTGTGAGAACAGAGGTGTCACTAACAGAAAGCAGCATTTATGGAAATAGCTAGGTTGAGAAAACAATTTGAATGTAGACAAGTTTAAATTTAGATACCATCAGTATTACAGGTGATAAAGATAAATAGGAAATCTTAAATACTGAACAGAAAAAACAATACAAGTCTAATTTGCCCTTAATTAGGAAGTCAGTTCTCTTTCCCACTAACACACACATTATCCACAGAGTAGAAAGGTCTTCTCTATTGAAAACAATAAATTAGACAAATTTATACTCACATTATTATCCGGGGGTGATATTCCATTACAGAATTATTAAGATAAAAACGTTTGAAATACATACAAGCTGTACCCTAAAGTTAAAAAAATGTAAGTTATCAGAATCTATTTGCACGTTACATGTTAAATCCTGTGAAAAGGAACTTATTTATGCAAAGGTTTCTTTGAAAAGGTCCTTCATACAAATACCACATTACTTCAAACTGTGGGTGAGAGTTAAAAAGCACTTGTCTATGTTCTGGCCCCAATTCTACAGCTCATTAGTTCAGTACTGGGAAGAAAAATAATCTTATCTTTTCTTTCTCCTAAAATGCATATGTTACAATTTGTTCAGCAGACCTTCATATTTTTTTGGACTACGAAAATGAGACTTTAAATACTTTATAAGATTTAACAACTCATGACTTGAGGTCTTTATTGACAAACACATGACAAAAACTAAACAAATATAACTAAGGTGAATTCCATAGACAAGTAGATAGGGAATTTAGTAACTTACAAGAGGTTAGATTTCATAAGCCAGCTAAAGGACATTATACATCATTACTACTGTTAACTCACCACAACAGACCGTGGCATTGCTGGCTTAAACACAGAACAGAATTCCAATAATCTCTTCTCATAGTATTTACACAAAGTCAGTTCTTCATGAGGCTCAAGAAAGACTGGATCATTTGGAAGAACCTTTAAAACAAAAAAGCCAAATTTGCAACAGAAATTTAGTGAGTTCACTGTAAAACTATCTTCTCTACTCTGATTTTATAACCACAGTAAAGCAAAATATACCACAGTTTTCTCTTCTCTTTAACCTTTTTTTTTTAGACAGGGTCTGGTTATGTAGAACACCAGGCTGGCCTCAGAATCACAACCACCCTCCTCTCCTCAGCCTCTAGAATGCTGGGGTTACAGATGTGCATCACCACCACCGTGCCCAATCATAATTTTCTCTTTATAGACACGCTAAGGATTACACAAAACAGCTTTGGGAAAATATCTAATAAGCTAAAACTCTACCATCATTCAACAATTTCTCAGAATGTCACCTGGGTGTTTGCATCACTGATGTAAAATGAAAACAGAATGTGCATATGCTCTCAGGGTTATTATTTGTAAATTTAAAAGAAGACACATTTTCAAGGGTCAGAAAACCTCCAACAACCCTTCCTCTATCACCGTGTTACAGAAATTTGAGGTAAAGAACAGTAGTGAGCAGCAGTATATTACTACAAGCTACTTATATTTTGGTGATTTAAAAGCAGCCCTAAGAAACTAATCCAGGTGCTAAACCCAGTGACTGGAAATCGATGTAAAAGGAAACCAGCTCAGTATCAATAGGCGTGGAGGGAGGGAGGACTGAACACAGTACTTAAGTGAAGCAAATGCTAGAAATGATGGTAGAGCTGGCAGGAAACATCAAACCGAGCCGAGAGCTGTGAAAGAAGGGCCTTGGCTAGCAAACACGAGTCAAACCACCTCCAGTCAACGCTGGTAACAGGGGTCTCCCGTTTCCCTCCCGCATCCAACCCACTCACCTCCATGCCCCGAGGCCCTTTGTATAACTGGGATCTGATGAGGTTAATTTTCCCTTTCAAACCTTTCAAAAGTCTCCCAAAGTTTCAGTGTAAATTCAAACTACTGCGTTTCCTTCGCTTTAAGTTCCTCGTCTGCCCTCCCCATCGGCTCGGCCCAGGTACTCAGCTTTCGCCGCAAAGACCGCGCGCTCGCCTCCGCGCACTTCCTCCGCCTTCCGCTTCCCAACACCGCACCTGTGGCTCTGCCAGTCGGCAACGTCCCTTTTTCTCTTCTCCGGATCAACTACTGACAAACGCTTGTCCGTGCCAACCCTGCTCGACCAAGTGAAAGGCTCTAAACTCGCGCTACCTCAGCAACCCGCAATCTCTTCCTCGCCAGTTTAGACTCCACTGCCGGGGGTGGTACGCCTGTAATTCTGGCACTCGGGGGGCTGGAGGCAGGAGGATCCCCCAAGTTCGAGGCCAATCTGGAGTACACAGTGAGTTCAAGGCCAGCCTGAACTACATAGTGAGACCCTGTCTAAACAAACGAACAAACAAAAAGATTTTATCTGTCTGTCACACAACCACAGGGATGGCGTTTTCCCTCCGTGTCCCCAGAGCCCAGAGACTCCCTCCGCAGAGGCAGCAGCAGGGAAGCGAGGCTGTGCCGGGCTTGAAGCGCTCGCGGCTTCTCGGGCTCGCGGCCTGGACGGCAGGACCCTCACCTTCCCGTTCGCCACCGCTTTGCATTTGAATTTGCGATTGGCGTCAGCCCTCAGTCGCTCCAGTTGCTCCTCGTTGGCGAAAGTCCAGTGCCGCTTTTGGCTGCTGTTGTGGTACATAGTGGAAATCGAGCCCGGCCCAAAAGCCTCAACAAAAAATAATACTGTAAATACAGCAACTCCGGGTCGTGAAACAGGCCTGCGAGTCCCACAGTCCTAAATTGCGGGCGCAGGACGGCCGACGCGGCGTGCTGACGTCACGCCTACGTACAGCCGTCCGTCCTTCCGCAGGGCGTTTCCGGGGCCCGACTAGAAGGGGTGTGGCGCCTGAGTTCCGCCCCGCCGATGGCCACGCAGATGGGCGGAGCCTACAGATCGGCCCTCACCCTTGTGGGCGTCTGGGCATAGCTCCGCCCCTTCCAGACCAGAATTAAAGGGGGAATTGACAAGGTAAGACGTGCTGTCCAAAAGGCACGGAGTAGCTAGGTGGAGGCGCACACCTGCAATACCAGCATTCTGAAAGGCCGAGGAAGAGGGTCCAAGTTTAGCCAGACCCCTTTCAAAAAATATAAACAAAAAGGGATGGGGTTGTAGGTCAGTGTGAAGGAGCTTGGGTTCAATCTCCATTACTGAAAACAGAAAAGAAAAGAAAAAAAAGCGGATGTAGTAAATTAAGGTTTGGGGCAGACTGACATAGAACCACGTGAAGCCATCCGAAGTGGGAAAGGGGCGTGGGAGGCGAGCGGTGTTTAAATAGGGCCTCCCTGAGAGGCTGAGATTTGAGCAAACGTTTGAAACAGCTGAGAGTAACAGACTGATCAGTAACCGTTAGGGCACAGGGCAGAGCAAATGGTTAAGGTGCAAGACAGAAGCGTTCCTGGCTCTTTTGAAGAAGAATCTGGGGCCCCACGAGGTTGTGTAGACCCGCATACCCAACTCTTTCGGAGGCTGAGAGTGAAAGATCTCAAATTCCAGGCCAGCCTGGACAATTTAGTAAGACCCTGACCTAAAGACAAAAACAAACACACAAAATTTTTTAAAGTGCCAGGAACGTAGCTTGGTGCTCTATGAATTCAATCCTCAGTACTCCAAAATAATACGGAAATAACACTTTGGCAGCCAAGATGAGTTCTTGGAGAACGACCAGAATTTCAGAGGGATAGATGGTTAGAAACTAGAAGCAGGGAGCACACATTGGTAAGGTTTTGCCCCTAATGTAACCTTGGCCTGTGCTTTATTCCCTTATGCCTCTGTTGATAACTTGCCAAGCCTCTCTCATCCCATTCCTGAGCCAGTGTGTGCGGTACTTGGTTGGTTTTCTTGAGACTTCAATCTCCCTTGTTGCCTGTAGAAAATCTTGCAATAAACTGCTCAAGATGCTTAAGCGACTTACTTTTTCTTTTTAACAGTAGCACTTTCTAAATTGCATTTGAGATTTAAAAATTACATTGATTCCAGTAGTTTTTACTGGTTTTGGTGTTTGTGCCTGTCTCATGCAGCTGTTCAGAAAGAAGTACTTTCCTAGAGCAAGAAGATTATCTAAAAATGTTCTAAATGTTTACCTGTTCCAAGTGTGAACAAGAAATAAGATAAAGATAATAAGATCTAGAGAATTTAAATCTTTAAAATCTGTACAAGTAAAAGGAGAATGACTTAATTTTGCTTTCTATGAAAATGTTAGATAAATGAATGTGTGTATAAAATCTCAGGGTGACATTTGTGTATACTGTAAAGTTCTCTTTATTTTGTTTTCATGAATGTTGTTTAATGATTTCTTAATTTTGTGTGAAGAAAAATAAAAATGGACATTTGGAAGAGTTGGCAGAATATGATTGTCATGGGGATATGGTTAAGCTGAATGTCAGTTTGTTTAGGAAGCCAAATATGAAAACTCTGATGTCACTTGTTCAGTCCTTAACAGTCTATGAAAAATTATCATTGACCATCTTTTCCTTCCCCACATCTTGGGAGTTGGGCTATACCTAAATTAACCATCTACATGGTAAGACTTTTGCCAATGCTCTAAAACTAAGACTTATATATGATTCTGTTGCCAATGAGTTGAGGGTTCTTGGGCTCAGTTAAGATGGAGATCATGAACTGACAAGATGCAACTCTGCTAGCAACTCTGATGTCACCAGATGACACTGGACAGTGCTGGCAACCAACAGTCAACACACCTGACTGCTGGTCCCCACCACACTGGCTGCCACTGACTTTTGCCAGACATTCTGGGTTGACTCTACTAGGTGCTGGCCACTGTCACTCAGTGCTGGCTTCTAACAAACACTGTTGGGAAACTGCCATGCTAGTCTCTACTGGTGATCTTTGTTGATCTCTGAATCTCTTCAGGGCTAACAGCCCCTAGTATTTATTGCTTTTTCTTTTGAGACAACCACTCATCCACACTACTGAGGATAATCTTCAGGGTCCACACTATCTGAGAAATTAATCACAAGCAGGTTTACAGGATCACCAAAGCCAGTCTTTACTTTAGCAGGGCTTGTTCTGCAGCACAGATGGATCAATACACTGCAGAAATCCCTCTTAGACTAACCCAAGAAGTGGCCAGGAAGTGCTGCTTATATATCAGCTGTGGGCCTGTGATTGGTCCAAATGTTGATCTGTGATTGGTTCAAGTCAAGGCCTGTTGGTTAGCCCAAGTGAAGGCCTGTGATTAGTCTAAGTGTACAGGGGCCAGAATTCTAAAATAGCGCAGCTGTCATGACAGAGATTCAGTGAGGGGACAGGATGACAAAAGCTGTTTGACAGACAGCTGTCCTGTCGCTGGGGAAAAAATAGCATAGCTGAAACCAGAGAGTCTTCAGGAAGGTTGGCTGTGTTCATCACCACTGATGTTGATCATGATGCTGGATCCTTCTTTCCCGGATCTCAGCTACTTTAGGGCACTCCCTTCTTCAAAGAGGTGGCAGAAATGGCTAAAGGGGCAAAAGGAGGGGACAGGTGACTCAGCAACTTGGAGGAGAGTGACCACTAAATGACCAGAAAGGACACTGAGGTAAGTTGTTGCAGTCCACGAGAGTGACAGGGGTAAGAGGGACGTGAGGGAGAGGGGTACAAAAGCCACTGACCAAGCCACACCCACTCCGACCCACACCCACTCCACTGCAAACTAATTAAAAAAAATGAAAACTGAAAAAATAGCTAAAACTTCAAAAAAAAAAAGAAAAAGAAAAAGAAAGAAAGAAAGAAAGAAAAGAAAAGAAAAGAAAAGAAAAGAAAAAAAGAAAAACAGAGAGAGCAAGTGGAATGCTGCATTAGTCATTTGGACTGAATACCATATTCCTGTTTGGCTGGTTCAGCACCAGAGTTTATCTTTGCTACTTTCACAGCGAAGGCAGAGTAGGAACTTAGAATTTGCTGCCTCTGCTTACATCCATGTCTAGTTCCAAATAAAAAGCAGCAAATGTTTCTCTTTACTCCTATTGTTTTTATTTTCTGGAACATTTCAATTACAAAGAGGAGAGGTAAACCTATGTTAACAATTATCAATACATGACCCATTCCCCTCCACCCTCCATGCTACTACTGTGACTTTAAATCACATTTCCCTGCTACTACATGAGGATGGTTGAAACAAAACAGACAGACTCAAGTCTCCCTTGAAAGGTAATAGAGAAGTATGCATTGACAGCAAAGCTGTGATGACTGTAAAATCTTAACAGGGAAAATTTCAGTAACTTTTTTAAATTCAGGACAATCTTTGTGTGGCACACACTTCTAAAACTTTATTTTGTAGTGTTAATTTTAAGACAACTTCTAAGTATTTTGACTGCAAGCGTTACCCCAATTCACAGATTGCAGTCAGAGTTTGAGGTCTGTATGTCAAGCCTTAGCTGTGGGCCACCACAGGAAATGTTCTGTTCTTACCCACCTGCTGTTCCCAAGTTTCCCTGGAGAGGATTCTACTGGGAATGCCTCGCTCTTCCTTCAGGACAATTTTCCTCTTCTTTAGGCTCTACCCTAGTAATCTGAATGCTTTGGGAAGGTAAAAGTAAAAAACTCAAACTGCTTCATTTTAGGAGAAAAGGAAGAAAAACAGGAATTAGAAGTGTCAGGGGGTGACTTCTATTTTGGATGCAACTTGGAATAACTTTGCAGTTAAATAAAACATCATATTCAGTGACTTGGTTACTTTTCAAGTCATACTTTCCCAACACACTAGGATACTTATATCTGTATAGTTTCTGATTTCAGGGCCACAAAGAAAAGTGGAAGAAAAGAGAATAAACCAAGTGTATCTCACTTGCAGAAACATCTTCTTAATTTATCTTTCTTGCTTTAAAATATGACATAATACCATACTCCCTCAGCTACTGACATGACTTTCTGACATTTTAACTACAGCTTCACACTGAGGATGCGAGCACCATGAATTTCTTTACAGTTCTGTTTGGCTAACACACAATTAGCATAGGATCTAAAATCCTTACCTCAGTTTTATTTCCAGTTGTCAAGTTACAACAAAGTGAGAGCAAAGAGAATCCAGCAGTGAATTACTTTTTTTGAAAGTTTTAAAATTTTTTAATTAATTAAGTTTATTGGTACGTTTCCAGTATCCATAATGATCACATTCATTATAGGGAATTTGTACCCATGCATGGTATATCTTGATTCTTCTTTTTTTCTCATTCCTCACCTTTCCACCCCTCTTCCCCTTTTTAATTACAAAAGCTTTGTTTAAATTTTTTCTTTCTTTTCTCATGTTTCTTTTTCCCTTCCTTCTTTCCCCCTCCCTCTTCCCTATTTCCCCTTCCCATTTGAACATTTTATTCCTATTTCACAGTATCCATTATACATTTTGGTCCTTACTTACAATTTCAGTTTCTCACACCAGAGAAACCATGTGATATTTACACATATGTCTGATTTATTTCACTTAAGAGTATCATCTCATGTTGCATCCATTTACCTAGAAATGTCTCAGATTTATCCTTCTTTATGGCAGAGTAGGATTCCATTGTATAAAAAAACCAAAACTTCTTTATCTATTTATTGGTTTGTAGACATTTGGGCTGTTCCAAAATTTAGCTATGACAAATTGTGTCGCAAGAAACATGGGTGTGCATATATCACTGTGGTATGATGCTTTTAATTGTTTTGGGAAGATACCAAGAAGGGAAATAGCTAGGTCAAATGAGACCTCTAGTTTTAGTTTTGTGAGGAATATCCACGCTGATTTCCACAGTGATTGCACCAGATTACACTCCCACCAACAGCAGAGAAGTTTTTATTTTTCACCAGTATCTTCTCCAGCATTTGCTACTAGTTGATTTCTTGATAATAGCCATTCTTTCTGGAGTGAGATGGAAACTTGATGTTGTTTTAATTTGCATCTCTTGAATGACCAGTGATATTGAACATTTTAAAAATATTTTATTTGCTGTTTCTACTTCTTCATCTGTATTCATTTCAGATGCCCATTTTTTGGATTGAGTTTTTACATTTAGGGTAGGACCAATTGGGAAAAAACTTAGACAACTGTCCCTCAGACAAAGGATTTCTATCTAGAACATATAAAGGATTTAAAAATTTGGGTTCCCAAAATTCAAAGACCCAATCCAAAAATGGGCATCTGAGATGAATACACATTTCTCAGATGAAGAAATACAAATGGCAAACAAATATATGAAAAAATGTTCAGCATCATTGGTCATTCAAGAAATGCAAATTAAAACAACACTGAGATTTTATCTCACCCCAGAAATAATGGTTACCATCATGAAATCAACCAATAACAATTGCTAGCGGAGCTGTGGGGAAAAAGGAACACTTCTCTGCTGCTGGTGGGAATGTAGACTGTGCAACCACTGTGGAAATCTGTGTGGAGATTTCTCAAAACCGGGGTTAGAGGTTCCATTTGACCCAGCTGTTCCCCTTCTGGGTGTTTTCCCAGAAGAATTAAAAACATCACACCACAGTGATATATGTGCACCTAAGTTTATACACAATTTGTAATAGCTAAATCTCGGAAACAACCCAAATGCTCATCAACTGAGGAATGAATAAAAAAGATACAGTATTTTTGTACAATGGAGTACTACTTGGCTACAAAGAAATATAAATTAAAGGCTATCATATGTAAATGGATGCAACTAGAAACCATACTCATAAGCAAAATAAATCAAACTCACATGTGTAGACATCATACTGTCTCCCCTGTGTAAGAAGTTGAAAGAGTAAATAAAATCCAATAGACACAATAGATGTTGTGAAAGGGAAGGAAACTGCTCAAAAGGAAAGAACTGGGATGAGAAAAAAGAGAAAAGAAGGAAGGGAAATATATATATATAAGATAGCAAAGATAATT